>JBBIGC010000033.1:8581843-8617447 GCA_037576955.1 Lepidarchus adonis
TTTAGTGAAATAAGTAATTAATCATCTACCAACCATTAAGAGTTCTGGCTCCTGCAGACCAGTTAAATACACGTACATTAAAGACACCTGTCTCAACTACCCACCTGTATAAAAGACACCTGTTCACAGACTCAATAAATCAAACTCCAACCTCTCCTCCATGGACAAGACCAAAAAGCTGTCTAAGGATGTCAGGGCAAGATTGTAGCCCTGCACAAGGCTGGAATGTGCTTCACAACCATAAGCTAGAAGCTGGGTGAGAAGAAGACAACTGTTGGTGCAATTGTTCGAAAAGGAAAGAAACAAATGATTGTCAATTGACCTCGGTCCGGGGCGCCACGCAAGATCTCATCTCATGGGGTGAGGTTGATCATGAGAAAGGTGAAAGATCAGTTTAGAACTACACAAGAGGAGCTTGTACATAATTTTAAGGCAGCTGGGACCCGTTACCAAGAAAACCATTGGTAAAACACTACACCTTAATGGATTAAAATCTTGCAGTTCCTGCAAAGTCCCCCTGTTCAAGAAGAGTTTGGAGGAAGGCAAATGCTGACTATGAACCCAAAAACACCATCCCCACTGTCAAGCATGGAGGTGGAAACATTATGCTTCGGGGGTGTTTCTCTGCTTAGGACAGGACAACTTCACTGCATTGACAGGAGAACGAACAGGGCCACAACCTCCTTCCCTGTGCCAGGACACAGAAAATGGGTCGTGGATGGGTCTTCCAGCACGACAATGATCCAAAACATACAGCCAAGGCAATGAAGCAGTGGCTGAAGAAGAAGTGTATTAAGGTCATGGAGAGGCCTAGCCAGCCTCCGGACCTTAATCCCATAGAAAACCTTTGGAAAGAACTGAGGCTTCGAGTTGCCAAGCGACAGACTCGAAACCTTAATGATTTATAGCTGATCTGCAGAGAGGAGTGGACCAGAATTCCTCCTGCTATGTGCACAAACCTGGTCATCAACTACAAGAACGTCTGACCTCTGTGCTCCCAACCAAGTGCTAAGTCTTGTTTTACGAGGGGATCAAATTCACTCAATGAAATGCAAATCAATTTATATATTTAATAGAATGTGATTTTCTGTATTTTTTTTATATCTCATTGTTAAAATAAACAATTAAAATGACAGACTCTTCATTTCTTTGTCAGTGGGCAAACTTACACAATCAGCGAGGGGTCAAATAATGATTTCCTTCACTGTATGTGTGTCCGCACATTCTGACACTGCATAAAAACAATGGGTTTGTAGGGAGCAGAAGGAGGTGAGGTTTGGGGGGGAAACAAAGATTTTAAAAAAATACCCATTTCAGTTTTAATCCAGATGCTGTCAGACCTGTTCAGTGTTTTTCGAGTGTGTGGTTTAAGTACAGCACTGGGACACACTATGCTAAAAGCCCTGCTTGCTTTGCTCATGTGATTGTCGTTTCTCCAGTCTGAGTGGTAATAAGTGTACTTCTGAGGTGCACAGCACAAGAACCTCGAGAGAATTTATTTTTCAGTTTGCAGTGGTGAAGCGCTGCTGTCTCACTAACAGTGCCCTGCATCGCCTACCTGCCGAGTTTTTCACCCTGCGTTGTGTCTCCTGAAATATTAATCATGTTTACTTTAGTGTAGCACACAGTATGGGAGAAGAGCTGTATAGATTTACTCCTCATCCTTCCTCTCCCTCTCTCGCTCTCTGCTCCCCCTTTCACTCAAGCACATATGCTCACTGTCAGAGTCGTCCCCATTCTCAAAACCTTGACTTCTCTTATCAAAATGACATTTTCACCCACCCACCGCGCTGAAAAGAAAAGAATATTTCAAGCCAGTTGTGTTTACAATGATGTCTTTATCCAGCTCCTCATATTGCATTACTGTAAAGATCCAGATGTTGTATTGATTCATTTTTGACAGTATTTGTTATGGGATCATTTTCAGGTGGATATCCTGCCTGTCACTTTAAAGTGATGATCTGGTTTTGATTGACAAGGTCAAGCCTTTCGCAACAGTGCAGCAAGATTTTACTTTGACAATTAAAATGCATTCAATTTTATTATCATTATTATTATTATTATTATTACTGTTGTTGTTAATAATTATAATAGCAACAACACCTAATTATTTACTACTACCATTACAAAATATAATTAATTTCTTTTATAGCCTTTTTATATTTATTATTATTAAATTAGTAGTGAACATCAATCAGACGTGTGTATACTGCCTAAACAAAGGTGTTGATTTTTCATTTGATTCTGTTTTTTGTCTCTCAGTTTGTTTTGTGTCTTTGATAAGAACTGAAATGTAACAGAGGAGCGCTGTGCACCAGCAGGCCTTCTTAGCCACATTTTTCACACTGAGGACTTAACAGTAGCGTAAATTGCTTGTGAAGTAGTGTTTAAACCTGAGACGTGACAATGAAGCGTTCTGAATGACAGTGTGCATCATAAATGCACAACAGCTGTGTTTTCTACACTACTAAATGAGGAGTGTGTTTAGAGCGCCTTCAGAGGTGTTGCTTAGCATTCTGGGTACATAAGAACTTCTGCTTTGGATTAACTTCCTTTGTAATCATAAATCAATTACTTATTCTCTTACTGAACATAGTGCTGAAACACACAAAACCTGTTCCCACCTTCACAAAGACGAGCTGTGCCACATGCTCACAAACCCCCACTTAGGAGAAACAGTGATCATGTTGCAGATCAACACAGAATGATGGGTTTAGAAGAGGAACCAGGTGTTATCTGCTAAATGATGAGCCGTACACACACACACAGCTGCACTGTGGTTAAAACACACATGTATTATTCATATAAACAAACGTATTTCACTCTCTGCATAAAATTGATGGGTTTTTCTTTATACCTGCCCTCCATCTCCTTGAATAAATGTTACCAAGCAGCCGAGTTACTTAGAGCACATTCATCACACACTCGTACCCAACACCGTTCTCATTAATGCACGTCTCGGTGTGTAAATGCGGCCTGTGACGGGCTTCGGCTGTTTTCATATGACACAGTCCATTTAAACCTCAAGTATGTAAATGCCAGGGACTGAATGCCGGTTTTGTCCCTTTTAAAGTGTAACCTGTGTTTGTGAGAGAGACCATGTGTTTATACAAGTTTGATTGAATGGACAATTTGTGTTTGGGTGTGTGTGTGTGTGTGTGTGTGAGAGAGAGAGCATTTGAGTGCTTTCCCCTCACCCAGCTCAATTTTTTGTTTTATTTTATTTTTATTTTGAGTGTTTAATGTATTAAAAGGGCCAGGGTAATGAATTATAATCTTTAATGCAGCGACCGATCGATACTTGCACAAAATAAATCAGCTTTTTACTGAGAGCGTCAAAGCCTTTAATACACTAGGGGCGGGCGGGGGTGGGGGGAGGTAGGGAAGAAGAGGGGGGCGAGGGGTGGATGACAAGAGTTGGTGATGGAAGAAGGAGAGCGAGAAAGAACAAGAAGGAGGGGTAGATGAGAGTGGTAGAGATGGAAAATAGTATTGGTGTCTATATTTAAGAGCAAGCCCTGAGAGTCTATGCATTTATGATGAATATGGAAGAGGTCTTAAGGTCAGAACTCATCAGACGCTGTTAGCGCCTGTGTCACTCTCCCCTTACGCTTGGTCTACTCTGGATTTTTCAAGGACCATCTACAACAGACAGTGGCCACAAATAATATTCCTCTGTCACTTCAGCCTCATCCAAGGCCACTCTAACAGTAATACTAACAGTGGTAATAATTAAAGCAAATTATGAGACGCTGCCATGATACTTGTTCTTTCATTCCACCTTACAACAAATCAGTGTAACCTTGAGAGAAAAGCTAATTCAGCTTGAAGTGTTAAGTGGGGTTTCTACTTCTACAAGAACACTCTGGTAAATCTGATATTTCCCACTTGGTTTCAACCACAGGCCAATAGTACAACAGCGCTTGATTGTCACCGAATTGTCAGACACTGTATATTATCAATTCATAAACAAAATGGTCTGCACACTGATGCATTTTGATTAATGTCACCATGACAACTGCATAATTCATGAATTATATTAGCATTCCATTTGTCATTTTGGAGTTATGATTCAGACCAGAGATTGTCAAAAAACCTCTTTCCTCACACCCACAATGTTTTAAGACCCCCCCCCTCCTCTCTCCTCTCGCTTCCGTTCCAAATGTCAGAATCTCTAAAGTGTCAGCTGTTGTGGTGCAAGGCAGCCAGAATTAATTTGCCCTCATAAATATGTTGTTAGCATCACTTTTGGTGAGCGAGACATTCTCACTTTCACTGTACTGACAGAGAGGTGAGGAGTTCACCAGCTACAGAACCTCCTGCTGCCACCTAGTGGTGAGGAACTAATATGTTATTATTGGTAAGTAAATAATTAACTTGAATATTTAATACACAAAAGATATTTAATTTAAGCTTTTATTTAAAATATGTGCTTTAACTTATAGTGCAAAAACACTCTGTAGCAGAACCCAGCAATGCACTGGATTATTATATGGTCATAAAATATTAAGACATACAAAGTATAAATGTTTAAAACAAAAAATATGTGAAAGTGAAAAATGAAAAAAAAACTTTTGTAGCAGAATTGACAGTTGTTTCTAATCCACAGGTTTGTCAAAACTGGAATGGAAATCTGAAAAAAAGAACAAAAAGGAATGGTGGTCATGGTTCACAGCTTTACCTCAGAGAGTTATTAAAGACGAGCAGTATGATTTACTGACCTTCAGCTCCAGAGGAGACACGGCTAACATCAGAGTGCTCGGGAGTAAGATTCTCTTCACTTTCACCCGAAATACCTAATTTAGAAAGAAGAGAAAATAATTCTCCATTGTTGTAACAAATTCATACTTGTGTATCTTCTACATACTACAATATTATAATACAATTTATACTAACCATATACTGCACAAGCTTTATGCTACACCCACCTTGTACTTACATTCACTGGTCATTTAAACTGGTGTACCTGTAAACTTTGCAAGTATACAATTACTAACATGCCACTACTATGTTGGTATCAATCTGTTTTGACAATGATCCAACATCCAGTCACAGTCCTAGGATGGTCCATTTCCACTGATGGATGAGTTGTTGACAAACCGTGCAACATATGGGCTACAGTCAGTAATTGATTAACTGTCAGTCACAACAAAGTACACTTTTAAGGTAGATGTTTCTGATTCAACTGTAAAGAAATGTAAGAGCAAGGCCCACTATATGTCCAGACAGCCCTCTTAATTAGTGAATTAAACTATTTTTTTTTCAATTGAGTTTTATTTATATAGCGCTTTTTACAACAGAAGTTGTCACAAAGCAGCTTTACAAGGTCCGGGTCCGAGCCCCTAATGAGCCAAGGTGACGAAGGCAATGAAAAACTCCCTGACACTGAGGAAGAAACCTTGGGAGGAACCAAAGTTCAGTAGGGGAACCATCCTCCTCTGGTCGACACCGGGTAATAGATAATGAACATGTGGTGATGGTCAGTGGAGGCCAGCTAGATCACGATGGAGATGGATGTGTTGTCACAGGTATTCAACTGCACACACACAGTTGGTATGATCATAAAAAAGCACACACAATGGAATTAAATGCTCTGGAGCAACAGCAAATGAGTCCACAATGACAAATGACAGGCATTGATTCGACAGAAATAAAGCCACACTGAACTGGAAGCAGTAAACTGAGTTCAAAGATGGTGTGTCATCTAACATCTAAGCATGAGTTAGAATGGCATTTGTGATCCAGAGCTACAAATATCAGGTTAGGAAATGGCTTCAGCTATTACTCATTCATTAATGACTTGGATTGGACTTGGGGTAAATATGATAAATACATCCCTACTGGCAACAGGTGTATTTTAGGAAAGATACGATAATCATGCACATTTGAAACAAGTAAATTCACCACATGCCTTTTTTCAGTGTTCTGCTCTCCTCACTCTCCTCTAATTCTCTCCCTTTCCTCACCCGCTCTCTCACCTCTTCCTTCCTCACTGGGCGTGGGGCTGCTGTCGTTTTCCTTCTCCCACAGTGCAGATGATGGTGCGCGTAGCCGGCCGCGAGGCAGGGGGCGCTGGTCTCCTGGGCTGAAGGACTGGGAAACGCTCCCTTCCTTGCCCCGACTCAGGCCCCAGCCGTGCCTGGAACCCAGCTTACGTCGGCCAGTCCGCAGCACCACTTTGGGCTGCTCCTCCGTGTCTCCCTGAGAAGAAACCCTGCGCAGGGGTGTAGGGGAAACTGGAGCACTGCGCGGGTCCAGGTCTTGAGCTGGAAAGACAACAGGAGCATATCACTGTTATAAGAAAACCTCTCATCTCCGAAATGTAATATTTCCTTTAGCAGAAAAACAATATAGAATATTTAATACATCGTACAGAATATTGAATTCAATACATCATTTTTTTGGTTTGATTCAAAACTTTGACTGAAAGACCTATTTACCCAGACAATAAAAAAATACACAAAGCTTTTTTTTTACTATAAATTTGAAAAACAGCATGAGGAATTAAAAGGTCTCAGTGTTATTAAAAATTAATATATCAAATAAATAATCACACTATATTCTGCCAGGTTCCTATTTTTATAAAAATGAATAGAAAAAACTAAAGGAGAGATGGCATTTATAAATGGTATAAAATATTTTCTTAGAGCAGCAATTCTTTTAAACTTTTAAACACACTAAATACGAGTCATTTTACAGTGGTTTATGAATATAATGAGCATATACACTGTGTATTATGATTACTCTGAGAACTGCTTCATCAAAGGGCCAGTTACAAGATATGAGCCTTTCCCTCCTCAAAAATGTAGACATAGACATTGTTGAGGTTCTGTTCTTAAAGCATCAGAATTCAGAAATCAGAAATCAGAATTGATTTCCCAAAGCTCCATAAAGAATAACTGTTCTGTGCAAGAGGTTGCCATCTACAGTGTCTGTTTGCTGCCTGTATTACTCTGTGTGTGCAGTCTCTTACTGTGTGCTGGAGAGGAGGGGGGAGCATCTCCAGCATCTGCCAGGTTCTCTATGCTGCCGGCGGCAATGAATTGAGCCCGACCCTCCCGGCCTCCTTTAGGCTTTATCAGCTTCTTCATCCGATCTGCAATCCAGTTCGACTTTCTGTGGTGACCACAGATTATGTGTAAGGGAAAGAAGAGCAAGAAAAATGGGGGAAGTTGATTAGATGACAGAGAGAGAAGAAATGAGGTAGGTGGCATGTAGAAGAAAGGAAAAAGTGATAAAAAAAAAAAAGTTTAGACAAAACGTTCCTGCAGGAAATCACAAATCAAACTGACTTGGCTTGTTTGGGTGCAGGCAAGCTGGGCTCCAGAACCCGATACTGATCCATTATCTTCTCTACTAACTTCTGCTTCTCCCTACGCAGCTCATTCAGCTTATCCCTGAGAGAGAGAGGGGGGGGGAATGAGACATTATGTGAAAAGGTTAATTACCAAGGAAATGAGTGAGACCTGGAAGGTCGGGCATGCTTTTCACTTTATGTTCTTATCACCCAATCAACTGTTCCCACAATGACTGGGGAAAAAAAGCAGCTTTCACTGCCAAATCTAACCAAATTAAGTTCACATAATATTTAGGTGTTAGAATGTGCTAGACAGTGCAACATTATATAAATTACGCAGTGAACAAAAAAAAGTATCAAAAAAAGAGAAGTTACCCAGAGCCTATAAAAAAACAACCAATGTATATAACGGGTGTGGCAAAATATCAATATGGCGATATATCGTCATCCTTGCTCATGCGATACAATAATCGATACGCCAATGGCAATATCGATATTTAAATTAATACACATTTGCCACCAATTTGACTCACTGGCATCGCTACATCTCTCCTTTGGGTGGCGCTGCTCGACTGAGTGCATGAGACTTGGGTAAAAGTTGAAGAACTTCCCAACAGAGGGATAGCAGATAGAACACCCCTGCTGTCTGACTTTGGCATTGACAAAACAGAATGTGGATTATTTTGGGATTGCTGCATCTCTTTCCCACACTCAATTAATAGCAATGGAAGATGCTACAAGCGAAAAGTCAATGTGAGTTAACACACATCACTAGAGAGCTTCTTTAAAAAGGTGGAAAGACTCAGTAATCCAAGTGCGCAGAATTGCACGTCCCCGCCAATATCTAGCATTTGATGAACTGTCCTCAACAATAATTTAGATCAGACAGAAATGTAACGCTCCATAATTCATCTGGTATACACAGGGTTAAAAGTAACTGGCTGTAGCAGACGCCGTGTTTCATGGGAAGCAATGAATTGTGGACTATATAGTGTCTGGTGCGGAAAAATAGGTTGTAGGAATAAGGAGCTGTAGTTCGGTTGGTAGCACAATGTTAGTTCAAGTAGCGGTTTTCCCACGCTTCCGACCACAGTCGTAAAGTGAATACGGGAAAGGTAACAATAGCATTGCTAGCATTGTGATGTATTGTTATTAAATTAAATTAAATTCCAGGCCACTGCACATTTTGTAGCTGTTTTTAAATGATGACACTACTCTTTGGCGAATGATAGGCTTGTCTCAATTATTATTACATAAGTTGTTTAAGATGAAGGTAAAATTTTGTAAACATATTGTGTATCCAAATTTTGTTATATAATTATATTTAAAGCACATCTGTATTTGCGAACACCAGTGATGCGTAGCTCCAGTGCAAAAAGTACAACAACAGAGATAAGTTAGCATGTGTGCATGTATGTACAGTATGTATGCTGACACTTACAGGTACTCTCTCTGCTGGTTGTGGTGCTGGTCACGGCTCTCAAGGCTACGTTCTAGTAAAGCTCGGTTCTCTTTGCCCAGAGTCTGATTCTGCTCCACCAGGTGCCGGTTTTCCTCCTCCATATTCCCTTTTAACTGAGTAAGGAGCTAAAACACACAGAAACACCCTTAAAACCTGCATGAGTACATAATGTCCTGGCTTTATTGCTATATTGCACATTATACTCATTACATGGGCACATTTTTATATCACTTTTCCTCACACCTGTCTCTACTATTGTCACCACTATTGTCATGTACACCAATCAACCACAACATTACAATGACTGACAGGTTAAATGAATAAAACTGATCATCTTATTTTGTTACCAAGGTGCTTGTCAAAGGGTGTAATATATTAGGCCGAAAATGGACTCCCAGAACTTGAAGTTGATGTGTTGGAAATTGAAAAATGGGTGAGTGGAAAGATCTGAGCCACTTCGACAAGACCCTTATTGTGATTGCGTTATGTCAGAGTATCTCCAAAATGTCAGGTCTTGTGGGTAGATATGCTGTGACTACTAAAATGGTCCAAAGAAAGATAACCAGATAACATGCAACAAGGTCATGATTGCCCAAGGCTCACTAAGAAGTGAAGTCTGGGGTGGTTTTAAATATTTAGCTGATCGCTGCATTGCTAAAACTATGTACAGTTCTCACAATTCATCTATAAAGCAAAACTAGCTGTGTCAAGTCAGACCTGGTATTGGCTTGTGAGGCGGACATTGCTGAGGTCAAGTTGCTGGTTGTGTTCTTTCAACATGTTGAGTTCACCTTCCAACCTTGTCCGTTCCAGCTGGACTGAACTCAACTCACCACGCAGAACCGAAACCTGGGCTAGCAACTCCGACTGCACTTGAATCCACTCCTTCTGCAGGCTGACATACCTGAGGATAATCAATCAGCAGACTAATCCATCTACTTGCCAAATTAGGCAATCACATGCAAGCACAATATATTCAATATCCTCTTTAACACAATACTCAATTGAGTTATAAATAAGTCAGTTCCTAAAATTGTTTCACTGATCACGTTAATAAAGGAGCAATTGCATCCTTGTTACTTTATCTTTTGTGTAAGCATTACAATTCTGGATCTACATACACTTACATGTAAAAGAATGCACTGCCTATATGTTTATGTTGATTTAACACAACACACTTCCTTTTCAATGTATAATTAGTAATAATATTCTAAAGCTACCATTGAAAAAACATCAAATAACATCCTAACAGAGCAGAGGTGCACACATCTCAGGATGGCCATTGTCCAGCATAGTTTAGTAGTTCCCTTCCTTAAAGACACTCACTAAACCAGGCAATTAACAGGTGAGTTGAACAAGGTGTGTTCAAGCTAATAAATACCCACACTGTGCTGAAAACTAGACCTTCAGGAACTTATTTGGGCAGCCCTGCCATTCAAGTAAAATGTTAAATAAAAAAACAGAGAATTTCAAAACTGGCATATAATTATATTTCAGTCTTCTGTTTTCTTTCAAATATTTGTAAGCACATAGTCTATTACTGTTGAGTAATTTAGTGTTAGAACGTGTTTAAAATAAATATTTATAATGAACAATTTGTAATGCAAAAAGTTTTGAGGACTTTATAAATACTGATTCACTTCGTTGTTAATATTAGCGCTAAATATTTTTTGCAAGGGAGTGTTATAATGCAATATAATTACTATAATGATATAATAATATATAATAATAATTGTAGTGGCCCACATATCCATCATGATTACCAATAGTTTGTTCATTACAGTCAGTCTTGTCATGTAGCTTTATTTCAGCCATGTTTATCCAGCACAAAGCCACAAGTAGGAAGGACTGACTCAGTTTTCAGTGACAGGAAACTCCCTTAGCCTCCATGCTGCAGGCCTGTGGTTGTTAACCTTGGTGATGGGTTTTCTCTGTGGCTATTTAAAGCACTTATTTTTACTTTTTGTCATCATGATAACAGAACAATTGTACACCACATTACACTCATGAATAACTTCAGACTTGCCTCTCATTCTCTATTTTCAGCCTCTCTGACTCTTTCTCTCGCTCTGCCTGCTCCTGCAAGGCTCTCTCCATCCTCTCCTTCTCCACTTGTATTGCTCTGTTTGCCTCTTCCAGCTGAGCTCTGCTTTCCATCAGCTCTTTATGCCTAGATATAGACCGTGCAATTAAGCAGAAAAAGATCCAGATATTACAAATGCACATTCCATACTCAGACATTCTCACTCAGCTAACTGCTTTGAAAGGTGTGCGGGTGGACCTAGCCTTGGTATTTAATTCACTCATGCATTTTTTAATTTTTTTTATGCATTCTACTCACTAAAATGCATCAGAATACCAAACTCTAGTTTTTAAATTGATCTTGTGTTTGTAATGCTGTTATACAAAAAGATCAGAATGCTTGGTTATCATTGTAAGATGCAGTATAAAAGTATATATATAATTATATATAAGTATATACTGTATGGACATACATATACTCTAAATTCAGATGCATAAACTTAAAAAAGAAAATATTTTTTGATACTGGAAACAATTGTTTGATTAAAAAAATATGAATAATTTTTATACAGTCATTTACTTTCTGACAATAGTTGTTTAGGAACAAAAACCTACATATTTTGGGTGTTACCTTTGTAAAAGTGTGATATAAGTTACAGCATATGTTCAATTATGAGGACATTTATGCCCTCAGCATAAAAATGACAACTCTATAGGCTTGTTGAGATTTTAAACTTAAGCTGACTTAGGCTTTTTTTGTCTGCTTGTTTAAATATCTCAGCCTCAGTTTACTCTCAGGGCATTTCTACTTTGTAAAACAAACTTTACCTGGCCTCCAGTTCTTTGTACTGGGCCTCTACACTCCGAATACTGCTCTTTAGCTGACTGTACTTGGCCAAAAGCTCCTCTAATTCCACTTCCTGTCTCAGTTGTAGAGCTGTCAGTCTATCGTGGTCTCGCCTTAAAGCCTCAGAACGCACTGCTGACTCCTCCCTTTCCTTCTGCCAGACCTTTAACTCTGCCTCCAGGGTGGCACAGCGCACTTCGCTTTCTCTGCACCGCACCAACACTGAGGAATGCTGGGCACTTAAAGAAGCTTGTTCCACCTGAAAAAGAATGTCAGAGAGTGTTGAAGACTAGACAATGAATACACACACTCATATAGCATATCAACAAATTCAGAATTTGATCCCTGAAACAAAATCAATACATTGGGGCAAGATCATTTTTGCCACTGTTACAGTACTTTTTTTAATACACTTTTTAATTCTGCTGGTTTTGGTGCACCTGAGGAGAGCTCAAAACCAGAGAGCTATGTTTCTGTGTAGAATTCATGTGTATCTTTGTGTAATAAGAGTTTCAAGTTGCATTTATTATGCGACAACAGACTGTGACAACAGTTTACTGAAGAACACCTGTCAATGTGGCTCTTTTTAACAAAGTAGCATGACGGTTTCTCATGTAATGCCTTCTGAGGACTTGAAGGTCATACATATCAGTCTTGTCCTATACAAAATTTCCACAGTCTTTTCACAATATTATGTACCGCTTAGGTTAAAAGACCTCAATTCTTGCATTTAATTTTTTAAAAAACTGTTTCACAATTTTCTCAAACTTGTGAGCCAATCTTTGCAAAGAGCCTTTCGTTGATGCTCCTTTCATACACAATCAGAATCTCATCATCTGATACCAGTTCATCTGGAATGTCACAGAATGGTGATTCTAAAATACAATGAATAATAATAATAATAATAATATACTGTCAGTTAATTTAAGGTAAAGATAATATAAGAATTCAGAATTTTGTTTTATTGTGTTTTACAAAATGTCCCAACTATTCTAGAAATGGTGTTTGTATTAATCTCATGTGTTCTATTTGGGAAAAAACTTTGGTTATGCTTAAAGTTAACTTCCAATTACTTTAATTAGTGTCATGTCAAACATTTCTTCAAAGCAGTAGCTTTAAAAGAAGGCAAGGAAGAAGAAGGAAAAATGTTTTTCACATACACATGCTCAGGTACCTGTAATTTGGTGTTGAGGCCCTGCAGTTTGGCACAGTTCTCCTGCAGGCAGATAGAGTGGCGCTGCAGTGTGTCCAGCTGTTCTCGCAGCTGAGTGCAGGCTGCCTGAGACTGGGCCAGCTGTGATAACAACACATCTCGCTCCTGCTGCAATATGGCATTCTGCAATACAAAGTTGTTTTATAAAACTTTCTAAATGTAAAAAAAAAAGTTTAGTTTTTAACTTAACATTTGAAAAGGAAGCATAAACTTTGCAAGTGCTGATTTGCCTACAGTCCTACCTCAATTTCCATTTATAAATCATTAATCATTAAGCTTTTTAAATGCAAATAAAAGCATTCTCATTAACATGAATTTAAAAAAAAATTCCTATATTATGTAATTTATAAGTGTTTTATTTGGTTTTTATTTAACATTTGACAGACCATACATAAAAATACAGTCACAAACCTCATTCTCCAGGTTTAACAGTCTCTCACTGGCAGGCTCCTCTCTGTCCCTGGTGGCATTAGCACATTGAGATTTGTCCACAAGATTATTTGTGCCATCTGAGGTGCAGAGAGAGCTTTGGCTGTCTGAGATCTGATCCACAGGTCTTACATCCACATTCTCTTCACTCTTTCTCTGTTCTCTGTTGGATTGCACATCTTCTGTTGCCCTTGAGTCTGAATCGGCACTGACCTCTGAACCTGCTCTAGGTTGTTCAGTTTGCTGCTGAAGTTGTGAGGTGGCTGTTTTAAGCCTGGCACCCAACTCTTCAACAGACCGATTCAGCTGGACAATCTGATTGGACAGCTTCTGAGAATGTACTCTCTCATTGGTTAGATCCTGACAGTTTAAAAGGAAAAAGAAGTAGGCAGTATATTTTCTTTATATTCTTTAAAGTTAAAGGTTCCTGGTTCATGATTTGTAGAAAAAACAAACAGATACATAAAGTTTATATTACTTTTAGATTACGAGATATGATCTCACACATTTCCACGCACCTGTGTTAGAGAGGCAATATGTGTGTTGCTCTGAGCATTCTGGGTGTTTAGTTGGTGGTTCTCCTTTTGCAGTTCCTCTAGTTGGCACTGGGTCTCTTTAAGCTGGGCAAGTTCCTGACACACTCGTCTGGAGTAAACATGGAGTAAAATATTCAATGACTACTACTAGTCAATTTCAGCATTTCAGCAATATGGTGGTTTGCTATACCACTTATTTATTGAAGCCCCTACACAATACAGCTATCACAAAATTTTTAATAATTAATGCTGATAATTCCTAGACATTTCATACACAAATACAATTAAATACATACTTAAAATGACTATTAGAATATAAGTGAAGATATTATTTACTTTTTACTGATGTAATAATGATAATAAGTTATATTTATATAGCGCCTTTCACAAACCCAAGGTCGTTTGTGTGAACTGATTGGTTAGACTTCCCCCTTCCCCCTTTATATAGCAGGTAATAGGCACACAAAAAATAGGGTCACCATTTTATTGAACAAGCAACAAATGCATATTATAGACATTAAAAATTATTTTCACTTGATTTCAATCACTATTCTTACTGTACCTGTACTGGAGCTCCAGACTGCATGCGCGCTGATTTCCATGCTCCAGAGCCGAGGCAGTGCTCTCCAGCTGCTGTCTGAGTCTTGCCATCTCTCGATCTCGCTGCCTTTGCTCACGCCTTTGGCTGTCCAGCTCAGACTGACATGCTTCTTTCTCCTGCTCCAATCGCGCGACCTCCAACATTGCCTGATCCCATCCCCTGCTTAGCGATTCTACCTCAACAGCAGACTCCCTGAGCTCAGCTTCTAACTCCTCTTCTCTTCGTTTGGCTGATTCTAAGTTTCGCCCTAAACGTTCTAGCTCTGCCTTAAGAGTCTGATTGGTCAGCTCAAGTTGATCACCCTGTAAGACAACAAAATTGATCAACAACCTTTTTATTTGATTTAAAAGCTACTTGAAGCTGTTGTTAGTTTCAGGCCTTTCTTTTCCTTTTACAGAATGTAAATCTTCCACATTCCAGATATCAATGTACACATCCCAAACATTGCCACAATTACATAATAATATGACCTAAATTATAAACTAATGCTACAATTATTTTATTATATACAATTGTTATTCAAAGTACAAATTCACAAATTTAATTAAGATGGTTTATTTAACATGTAATGTATTTCTAGAATCGTACTGGTTTTAATTTGAATGGAGTGTAATCTCACTTTGCGCACTGTAGCCCTTAGAGAATCTATGGTAGACTTCAGTGTCTCTCTCTCTCTTTCCAGAGCTACTCTCTCGCCCTCTATCTGAGGAATTACTGCTGCCTCCATCTTCTGTAGCTCCACTTGACTACGCAGACGTATGAGCTCCTCCTCATGATGCATGGATTCACACTGCAAAAGCTAGTACACACACACACATGCACTGAGCTGTACTGAGTGATTAACAAATGTTATCAATTCTTACAAGTATCCAGAATTGTAGCAATATTTTTAAAAATATACTGGAATAGATCAAGTTATGTTTGGTGAGCTTCTTGCTTCTAAAGAACTGAAATTCAGATGAATGAAATAGCATTTACTTATTTGCATTGTTCTTTTGTCAGTTTTTATAGATAACACCCAAGGGAAAGAAAGCTTCCCGTGCAAAGCTAAAATACCTTAGACATCAAGCATGGGTAAAAAAGGAAATCTGTGTTTTTTTGCTGAACCTGTGACTGCAATCAAAGTCTTCTTTTCCCTGACTGTCTAGAATCCACAGCTAAAGTGTTATATAATACCTCTATCTGTTTCCTGGCCTCTGTCAGGTTCTCTGATGCTTTCCTCAAGCTCTGGCGCTCAGCCTCCAAAAGAAGCAACTTCTGCTCTGCCTCCTGAGTCTTCTTGGACTGTTCCACCAGTTTGGAGCGCAGCTCCTGAACCAGAGCAACCTGTCGTTCTGCCTCCTCCAAGGCCTGCTTGAGCTGAGTGGACAGACTGAGGGTTTCCTGTCTGAGTTTCTCCTCCATCTCTCTTCCTCCCTCCTCCTTTTTTACTGTTTGCATGGGCTGCTGGATATCTGTCATGCTTCTGTCTTTGGCTGACATGTCTTCTGCTTTTTCTTTTCTCCTCTCCATCTCTTTCTCCCCCTCTGCTTCTCCTCTTTCTTTCGTTCCTGCTTCATTGTTGGCCTCTTCTTTTTTCTCCCTGAGTTGGACCTCCTCCCCCTCTCCCTCCTCTCTCCTCTCTCTTTTTAGATCTTCTTTACTCTTCTCTGCCCTTCCTGTCTCCTCTTCTCTTGCCATGTCTTTTCCTTCACACTCTCCTCTTGGAATCACTCTCCCAGCCTCTTTGGTTGACCTCTCCTTCTCTCTCTCCTTCTCTTGGAGTCTCTGGGTTTTCCTCAGCTCTTCAAGACTCGTCTTCAAACTCGCATTTTCCTTTCTTAGGTTCTGCAACTGACAGTAGAAAAAAACATTGAAAAGAGCTGCTTTCTCAACTGGGACTGCAGCCCAGAAGCAGCAGATCAAACATAGTGAGAACAACAATGTAGTGTGTACAGTCTGGGCCCTGTTCATAGAATAAATGAGTGTGAGTATGGTTTAAGCATAAGTGTCTCACCTCTCTGAGTGTGTTCTGGTGCTCTTCTTGCAGCTGTGAGAGTCTGTCTGTTTGTCTCTGCAGAGCCTCTTTCACCTCAGGGGAGTTAGCCTGTAGTGAGCCAACATATAAAAGCGTCTCCTATCACATCAATCAATCACTCAGAGGACCAACTTCAGTGGTGCTAAAACAAACTAAAATATAAACCTCAGGGTAAATGCAAGTGTAATATTAATAATGCAGCATTGACCTGCTGACTAGACTAGACTGACACTAACTGGCAGTGAATTACCACATTCCCACATACCTGATGTAATTAAATATAAAAATATTCTTAACTTTATCATCTTATGTCAAGCAATTACTAAAGCCCTGAGAAAAATAATATAGGCTGCAATATCTGGAAAAATATATGTATTTTATGAGCCCCAATTCATTATTCCTCCCACTGAAGACTTCACAAGGTAATAACATTGTGAGTAAGACACTCTTTTCTAAGCCTAAAGACGGATTATCTAATATCAGTCATTAGTCATCATCTCATAGATCTCTCCTGTCTTATCTAAATGCCTCTGTTTCATGTTGAATTTATTTAATACTATTTCTCCTCTACTTTCATCTGTTTCTTCTGCTATCCAGTGCAACTTGTCAGAGAAGGAATTCCCTTTTTGACTGTTGGGTCCTATCATTCTTTCTTTCTCATGCTTTAAGAGACCACTGTCAGTATCTGTGATACTCATTAAGGACTTTATACAAAATTCCTGTGAAGCTACTTTATGAAAATATCTGTTTACTTTTGAATCTGATTAAGCAGTCATGGAAAGAATTGGTGATTTCAGCAATATAAAGTATTATACAGAGGTTAGATCAGACAGCACAGTCTGATTAGTTGAGAAGCATTTAACCCAAAATGTTATCAATAATCTTCTGGGTTTTTTAATCATAACTAGTATACTCGCACATAACTTTAATTTTACACAATCTAGCACATACAAACCAGGAAACAATCTACCTTCATTTTTTAAGATTACATTTCACATTGCAGCCTGGTTGGGCAGATTCAGAAGAAAGAAAAAAAACCTGCCTCAATAAGTTTTTGCTCAGTAGCTATGATGGTGCGACATCTAGCAGTTAACAAATTGGAGTTAGTCTGAAACTAATAGTATACAAATCAACAAACAAAACAGGATATGAGCAATAAAAACACTTGAGGTTGGGCTTCATGATGGAAAACATCACAGGATGGCCTTTGGCTCAGGCCTGTTACTAAATTAAAGCTGTGATGTTATTCATGGTAACACACTCCTATATTTTAAAGTCAGCAGTTTCCAGCTCGAGACATGGGGGGCTGGCACAGTTTGGCGAGTTGGTGAGTTCCCTGTTCAAACACACCTGGTTCAACTCACCTGTTTATTATCAGGTGTAGTGAGTGTCCAGGACCGCGTAGCACACCCCTGGTGTATCATAAAAACTATTTTATGAGCATTAAGAATAAATGTGGTGCTCATTGTATTACATTTTGAAATGTTATTTTAGAGCACTGTGTTATTTTATAATAAGTATACCAACTCATTAACAATATTCCTTTGGTATTAATGACTGGAGCATTTTAAATGTATCTTCCATCTAGAAACAGATGATTGTAGATCATCCTTCAACCTTTAACCTTCAATTACAGCACGCCTTGTAATTCAAATGTTGGTACTAGTAGCTTTTATAAGCTAGTAGCTTTTATTTATTTTGAAAGGCTGTTATAGCTGACAGCTATGAAGCCCTGGGTTTTAACCCCTCACCTTCTGTTCAGCCTGGAGACACTCTAGCCGTCTCCTCAGCTCTGCATTTTCATTTTCAGCTCCCAGAAGTCTCAAAGAGGATGCCTCATCCACCTCTACACTCAGAGGCTTAAGCTCCACTTCTGAGAGAGAGAGCGAGGGAGAGAGAGGGAGAGAGAGACATAGAGTATAATGGGAGCAGAAACAGAGAAAGAAAAAAAATGTATAATTTCAGAAAATCAAACACATGCTATGAAGTCATGGCATGAAATCAAACAGTGGCAGGTCAGCTAAATGTCATGCACTGTATATTTACCAAGGGTCTGTGGACTCTTGAACTCTTGAAGCTCTTCATCAGACTCCAGCTCTGATTGGAGGAGTTGAGGATGACTCACAGTCCGAGTGACATCATCAGCATAAGAGTGGCTCTTCAGTTCCATCTGCAGACTCATATTCATCTCCAACAACTCATCCACCCTTTGTCTCTCCAGATCCCGCTCCTATGCAATAAACATATACATATACACTCACAGGATAAGGCTTGCTGCTTCCTACACTGAAATAGCATTGCTCTAATTGTAATGTGTAAAGCTTTCTAAATTTCTGCATAAATATGACCTTAAACATCATGAAAGTTTTTCCACATAAATATAACCCAAGTAAACATACAAGACCATCTGGGCATATTAAAAAATATATATATCTACACAATATGGTCCAATACTACATATCTATGAATGGCAAAAATAAATAAACCTTTGAATTAAATTTCTTATGTCTCCCTTATGGAGAAATAACTGCAAGAAAATGTTTCTGATAATTGTTCCTGCAGTCCTGCACATGGACTTTTCACTCACTCGTCTATGCTAAAAAGCTTCATTTTTTATTTGTTGGTTTCCTCAAATGAACTACTCACTTCAAGGCATCTAACATCATTTCTGTTGGGCTAATGTCAGAAAACATGAACTTTATACTTCTTTAACCATTCTTTTGTAGAATGATTTCTGTGCTTAGTGATACGTGTTGGTTAAGCACTCCTGGAGAGGGTAAAAACTATCTCAAAATTGAAGTTCACGTTCTTTTGCCACTCACAGATATATATTATATTCACAAATTTTCAAGTAAAAATAAAAAAATAACATAAACACAATTACTGCCTAAATATGTATCATAAGAGAGCAAAAGTGCCCATGTATATACTTATACTATATAATGTGGAATTAATGTACACCTTTCAATAAGGTAAATTCAATGCATTCTTTTAGCAAGATACACAAGCTACTGAATCATTATCAGTACCTTTCACTGATTAGTGTATTTAAAGATTTTACACTTCTGATCAAAAGTCATTTAGGACACGCTCATACCCTTTCCAAATCCATGAGTTTCTGTCGGAGCAAAAGATTGTCCTTCTCCAGCTCCCGAATAGCTGAGCAGCGTGCCCGTGCGTCAGCCAGCTGCTCCTCCAGCAGAGCCTTGTTCTCCTGCAATGAGGCACAATACTGCTGCTGCTCCTGAAAGGGGAGGTACAGAGACTTAGTCATTCCATAGCTATGAAAAGATAAAGCCTTGATGACAGTGGCAAATTCCTTCTGTTTTAAAGAAATATGCAAAAAAAAAAGTTTGTTTAAAAATCTAACATACACAGTTTCCCCCCTTACACACCAAATGTAGTCAATCTGTCCAAATACAGAGTATTACCTTCTTATTTGCACAGGAGCTATACGGTTAATAACCTTCTGTTACCCTAGGATTTTAGCTATATGGCACACTTTTGTCCTTTTTAGTTAAGGACATAAGTCATATATTTTCAGAAGTCATATAAGCAAGCTTATGTGAGATGTTTAACCACTCCATGTTTAAATCTAAGGGTCTTTACTGTCATTTATTACAATAACTTATAATTGACGAAATTGCTCATGACACATTTTAGAATGCAACAACACACAATACCAAGTTTGCATAGCTCGAAGCGTTTCTGACCTTAACTACACAGTTCCTACAATGTTAATGGGTGAAATATAAGCCTCCATAAGCTACACTGTCCATGTAGCTCCAGAACAAAAATAAAGCAGCAAAGCTGGCTAAATTAAACTGTATTTGTTTTTTTAATTTAATTGAATACTCATTCTTCAAGGTCTGATGAGCTACATTTTGCATTCCCTGGCACAGCATCAGCTGAAATCAAAGAAACTTTAAACAAATTTCTATACAGGAGTGTCTACCTTCAGCTGAGTGCGGTAGAGTTCCATGCTGCGCAGACGATTTGTGCAGGTTTTCAGCTCCGTCTGCAGCTGCTCTGCTCTAGCTGCTCGCTCACGCAGACAGTCCAGTTCATCACGTAGCCCCCGACTAACACGTACCTCACCCTGCAGCGCCCGGTTCTGAACAGAATTACAAATATGAGATGGACAGCTGACTTACTACTCTGATTAATGTAAAAACATGCAATAAAATAAAAACTACAGTGATGCAGTTATTACATATGTAATCATAGATAAAATTTAAAAATTATCAAGATGCTTTTACACACCTCAAACTGAAGTTTCTTTAGTTCCTCTTCCATAGTTTGTACTTCCTGCTTGTAATCCAATATTTGATCTTCTTTATCCTCCCTAAAAATAATTTTAGTGGGTTAATAATATAACATTATTTTGTTGCCACTGCTTAGCTACCTCATAATAGTCAAGATGAAATGTTTCAGGCCCCGTGGTGCAACACATTTCAGTACACCACACAGAATTACACAAAGTGTAGTTAATTGAAAGTGTAAGACCAGTGCAAAACAAAATAATTAATCAATTTTATTTTTGTCAAAGTAGCACATGAAGAGAGGAGGAACTAGCGCAATCCACTGTTAACTGTGCAGAAAGAATGGGCTAAAAGTGTCCAACTTAAGCTGCATGTGTGAAGTGATGGTAAAGGGGTCTCTAATCAGTCTGTGCTCATTTTGGAACAGGACTATATTGGTTCAGGTGGAATTTGGAAGGCAGCAGTGATTTTAGTAATCTGACCACTGTGGAGAAGAAGCCATTGAAATGTCTTGGGGTGGTGGAACAGATGCTCCAAGCTTTTTGCCAGCTGGCAGGAGTGTGTGAACAGTAACTTACACCCACATATGCACATGCAAAGCTTACACTTTTTCTCTTTGAACTCACTGAGCTGGACCCAAATGGGCACATACACACACACACACACACACACACACACACAAACTCACAGTTCCTGTTTGAGTCTGCGCAGTTTGGCTTTGTTATCTGCCAGCTGTATGGATAACCCTTCTGGAGCATTGTCCCAGATATCAGTAGGGGGCGCTGTGGGAGATGGAACAGACTCACGCTGCACACAAAGCTCTGCAATTCTCTGTAAGTAACACAATGAAGTCCATCAGAAACAGCGTTCTGTATCTGGTTACAAATTTGGCAAACAGAGCCAAAACTTTATCACACTTTCAGGAAAACAAATGCTATCTCACACTAGAAAGTATTAGGATACTAGCATAACAAAAACTAGAACAATGCTATGCTTATTTAGGGACAATGTGACGAACCTTTAACTGCATTTGTAGAAAAAGTATTATTTTGTAATTGTTAATATGTATTGATAGTTATAGGTAGGATACAGTACAACACTCAGATTTAAAGGTTAAGAAGGAAAGACTTAGATCGTACCACACTGTTGCAAAGTACAACTGTAAACAAAAGTCTCCATGCTGGGCTGCCCAACTCCATTCCTGGAGAGCTAACACCCTCTTGGGTCTAATCACACCTGATCCAGGTAATAAAGGCCTTTAGGGGCCCTCACACACATTAGCAAAGTGTGGTAGATCTCCAGGACGAGAATTGGGAGTATACAAGGTGTCCTTGACTTAAGATGGGGTTCCGTTCCTCAACGTGTGTCATCAGTCAAAACCCCTTATATAAATGTCTACTGTGTTTTGCCCTGGGGCCATTCCTCTGTCAGTCCACCAGAGGGAGACATTCACTCGCTTGAGGCGGTGTATTGCATGTATTGGGTTTTATTAAAGCTACTTTCACTTTAATTTTTTACACCATTACCAAAAAAAATGGGGTTTGGGGCAGCGCCAGAATCATAAATGTTCATAAGTCAACGATGTCATAAGTCGAGGACTCCCTGTATTACAATTCAAAACCAGAATTAAAAGCACACTCCAGGATTTTTCCCTGTTCTGCACCTGTAGCTTATGAGTAGGAAATGTGAGTATTCTGCTCTTTTTCTGAGAATATGAAATGTTTAATTTGTAAACACTGGAGAACTCTTTTAATCTAAGTGTAAGTAAAGCCTTTAAGGTTTTTCTTCATACCTCTAGATGTACGTCCCTCTGAGCCAAAAGATTCTGGATCTGTCGGGCCAGAGAACAAAGGAGCATCTGCAGATCTATTCCTTCTAGCCCACACACCTCTCCAATATGAAGTGGCAGGACTGCACTTGGGTCCTGAGTCACCTAAAAAGGAACATATCAGCCCATCTAGCTGCAATTTAACCTTGATCTCATTAATAACTGACATTCAGGATAAAACATTAAAAACAAGTATTGAGTAAAAACAGCTTGGGATATTTTAATTGTTTATGTGAATTTTTTATTGGGCTATTTTACTTATTTATGTGAATTTAATCAATTTAGCTAATAGCAACAGATGAAAAATGCAATGTGCCCATTCAGTAATGCTGATCTTACATACAAATATGGAAATATTAGGCAAAGGAAAACATTTACATAAACTGAGGTTAAAATATCTGAGCCATTCCATTCCCACCACTCATGTTCCCCTATCCTGTAAACACAGAATCCTTTCTGTGTATCAGGTTGTCAGGTGGTTTGCCAAGCAAACATAACAGTCAATATTATGTTGTTAACCACACAAATTTAAAGTAAGTACAATGTAATTTGAGAAAATACAATAAACCTTTTAGGAGCCAAGGAGTTTATATCACATAAAGGGGGAGAACTGCTGTCAAAAAAAATTATCCTTGTTTGTCTATCTTATTTAAAATTTTACTGACCATCCACAGCGTAGTACAATTTTTGTTTGAAAAAGATGATATACAGCCGTGCTTGAAAGTTTTTGGATCTCTTATATGTATCTACATTTTTAAGATTGTGACTAATCTGAGTAGATGAAGAAAACCTAATTAACGAAATGAAACAAAGATTATTATATTTGGATTTATATTTAGTTTTTTAGTGAGAAAAAAATCCAATAACATATCTATACATGTGGCAAAAGTAAGTGAACCTGTGCTTATAGTATGTATTTGTATTTGTGACCTCCTAGTGCACAATAACTGCAATTAAACATTGTTTATGTTAATTGTTAATTGCAAAATGGTGCCACATGTAATTTCCATTAATTTAACTAGGTTTTCTTCATCTACGTTTATGACCTGTTTGAAAGTCAGATCATGTTTTAGGTCACACTCATATAATAATAGAATCATTTTAATGCTATCATAACTTTAAATGGTTTACAAACTTTCAAGTCTTACTGTATAAGTGTATATTCTTACATGAACGTTTATATATTTGATATATATATATATATATATATTTTACTCATAGGTACTGAGAAACAATACAAAACAGCACTGCCAGAAAACCAAGGTCAACAGAGATATAAAGATCATTAGGAATAAAATTAGGAATGTGATCCAAAGCATTGTGGTCCAATGTGCTGTTTTGGATAAATAACACTCAAAAAACATTAACAAAACAGCCCTGGTGGTGTAAAAAAAATAAATAAAAAAAAACACTGCCTAGTCATTTTCTCCCTGTACCTTAAATATATATTCTATACATGTAATGCACTGCATAGAAATTCAACTATCAGATACAAATAACGGTTAAACTGATTTTGATAAACTTACATAATTTCCATCCAAGTTGGCCGATAGTTTCATTAACATTAATGCTGATCAGTGCTCATGTTGAACTGCCATTACTTTAGTGGCAAGTACAATTTGTGTGAAAGACATTCTCATTACAAAAGTGATATAATGATCACCTGATAAAAGGACAGCTGACCAATGAATGTCCTCACACATTTATTAAATACATACAGGCTCTGGGTGAAAATAATCTACAAAAACTCACCTCTTGTATGCACAGGGCAAGAGCTGCCTGAGTCTCTATGTTGAGTGACTGGATTTGTTGGATAAAGGTTTCCTTGGTCTCACACTGGCCACAGCAAAAGAAAAAAACCAAACACACACACACACACACACACACACACACACACACACAAGCACACACTTGCACAGTTTATTCACATAGTCTCTAAATAAGCACAGCAATACAGCTGTAGGTGAAAGTTTGGGTATCCCTAGTCAAATTACACATTGACTTTCTAAGTGAAAAGAAATTTATACATAAAAATATGACAAATTCCTGCAAAACCCAAAGAAAATAAAACATAAAATGTGGCATGAGCATAAACCTGGTAACTTTTCATGTAGTACTTATTAAGAGCATTTAGCAGATTTCTTGCAGCCAGCTAACTTCTCATCTTAAATTTTTCTTCACTTTCCTTGAAAACACTTAAAAATGGCTCAATTCAAGTATTTCACAAATATTCATAGGTCATACAACTTGCTTGCACAACGTCTGTAAGTTCTACTCTACTTCTACAGATTTTATAAATAATATTCAGTCCTCAAAATCTTAATCTATTATTTATTATATAAGTATAATGTTATTGTTATTGTGTCTTTTGTATATCTGTCCTCCTTTCAGTAGATCTCTGATTCCTCTAAGAATGGTGTTGCATATTTATATGCAGACTTTTCATTAAACCACAGTTCAGGTAACATTTTCATGGCCTTTCCGTGTAGTTTTAAATATACAATATAGACTAAATATATATAGTTTCCATGTAAGAAATGTAAATGTAAACATTAAGGTAAATGTAAATGTAGTTGATGTTTCAGTAAAAGCACTGAACAGTTGGTCAGCGTATCACTGTTCACTATGTGCTATGTAATATGGGTGTTTTGTTTTGCATGATTGAGAAGTCTACAACCAGTGGTCAAAGAGGTTTTCTAGATCTTGAGATCTGACCTGGACTGAGGTCTGAAAAATTACAATTACAAAATTGTAAGTAAAAAAAACAAAACTACTGAACTAGTGAATTGACTGAAGTCAATTAGCATTTACCGTATTTCCCCAATAATTGGTTGCCCAATATTATAGGCTGACCCACATTCTATGAGCCTCAGAAAATGCTCATTTATGTTTTAAAACTCTAAGATAAGCCGCTAATCTAAGATGTTATTAGCCGCAGTGTTATTGAATTTACTGATCTGTAAAAAAGCATCTAATTTGTCCCCTGGAGGCCTTTGCAACTCTACAGTAGTGACGTTATAGTTGAGCATGAACGATTAAATTGATAAAATTTTGAAAAGACCATAATTTCCAGGCTATTGAGCACACCTGAATGTAAGCCGCACCCACTAATTTTAAAAAGAAGAAATAATTTGTACATATACAACTCACACTTGACTATAAGCCACAGTCATCCACATTATAACATGAGACATTTACACATTTTATAAACAAATACGTGCTGAAGCCTAAATGCCGAACAGTGTTTCGAAACGCGTTGCTGATAGTGGATTTTTTGTTCAATCTTCTTTTTGGTGGCAATTGTTTGGCCTTTCAGTCGGACCTGCACGGTGAAAACACCTTGGCCGTCTGCTCGCTGTGTGTTCACCCAGTCTTCAAGAACATTTTCATGTTCAGGTCATCTGCTTTTCTGTCCAGTGAAAGCTTGTGTCGTCTTTTTGCATTGATACAGTTCATCACGCTGCCGTCTCCACCATCTTACTATCGATTCATTGATGCCAAGCTGATGAGCAGCAGCTCTATTTCCTTCTTTGACAGCCTTGGTGTGTGCATGAAGCACAAAATGAGTGATCTGAAGAATTTAGTGGGAGTGGGAGTTTGATTTAATTTGAACAGTTTCATTGGTCCACTGACCAATGAAAAATTAATAGGTCTTTAGGCAAACTTCCTCCACTGTATATGGTAATCAGGTGTTTACATTTTTCTTTTTTTTCATTAATTTCCATTCAGATATTGTATTAACTTAAAATCAGCAAGACATATTATTTAAACAGGGGTGCCAGTTCACAGACAACTGTACTTCTTTTAAGTGTATGTGTGACTTGCCTGTACAGCACACCCCAATAATAGCAGGAGAAGCCGTCTAAGTTCTTCTACAGCACCCTCTGTTGAACACACAAAAAAGCACTTACTGAGAAATGCTGAAACAGGAAGACAGAATACCAAAGTGCTCGATTTAGACAGACAGGTTCAGTAATTACATTAACTAAAAATAGTTCACCTGTGAGAGGATCTCGCCCCAAAACAGCCACATTGGGAAGAGGCATTAGAACCAGCTGTTGAAGATTTTCCTACAGAGTGCAGATGAGAAAGTGGAGAGCAGTGGATAAGTGGTAAAAATTCAGTTGTATCAAATGAAGTATTTACTAATACTAAGAGAGAGTGGGTGTAATTCAGTTCCGTGTACAGGTAGTGAAACTGAGACTGCAACTGAAATGCTGCAATCATAGGAAGTATCAAAATATACACAAAACACATACTGCTCGGAAAAAAAAAAAGAAAATTTCCATTTACAATGTAAATTATAGTAAAAAAAATAACTGATTTTTTTTTCATGCTTTTTAATTCTTCAACATTTACTTATTTAAAATTTATTAAAATGTGAAATGCTGAGGAACTAAAACAAGTGAAAGGGAAAAGAAATGAAATGGGTTTTTTTTATCTCAAAACAACTGTGTGAACCGCTGTTTTACACTCCTGTTGTCAGCTAGGACACTTGAAACAAGAAGTGAAACCACTAAAGAAAAAAAAAAAAACAATAACCGCAGTTCCATTCTGTTCAAATACACATATGACTCAGAAGACGCTGGACTATCATCTGATTTGAACCATTTTGTGTGTACACAATCACACATGTGGGTTACCAATATTTATAAAAACATATTTTGCAAAAACTGTCGCTCTAGTCTAGGGCCTGGCCATTTTCTCTCTGGATTGTCATGTTCCTGGGGGGGAGCACATGGAGCAGGCCAGTTCAGGCCAATCTAGGAATCACAAATCTAAAACAAAGAGCAGGTTTCTGTCACTCTCCCCTGCCAAGATCTTTTGACTTTTGCCAAGTTTATGCACAGTTATATTTCTAAGATGTTAATAAAGTCATGCTCTGTTATAGAGGCACTAGTTAAGTCTCTAATGTCTTGACATTGTTTTAGCATTATTAATATCATTCTGGACATCAAATTAAATACCTCTATTTGCATTATAGCTATAACTATTAATGTAAATACATTTTGGGCTGGTATGTTTCTCTACAAAACACAATTTCTCATCAAACTGTACATTTTGAAAAACTGTTCCCCAATACCAACGTTTTTTTCCAAGGTTTTAGAATGAAGCTGCATTTCTAAATGAAGATTAATCACACAAAGAAATTGGCAGAAAACCAAAGGATATAGAAATCATATATAACTAAGCACTAACTACAGAGGGACATACAGCATTTATAACAGGAATATGGTATAATTATGTCTGTGTGTCACTTGAAGGGTTAAAGCAGAACCTGTGAAACGTATATATTCACAATTCAGCTATATACAGAAGCCCCTGTATAAGGGTTTGTATTGGCACTATTTGGAAATACATGTGAACTCCTTTCATACTGCATACATGTTGTCAACGCTGTTTACCTGATAGTAGGACCTGAGGTGCCGGTTGAGGATGGAGAAATTCTGAACTCTGAGAATCTTGTCATCACCCACATTGTAATAGATTTGCTCGACCTTTGGATTTGGATCACTGTCGAAAATGAAACATTAGATGGAGTACGACAAATAAAAATACATTTGGGTTTTGTACTGTTTGACTTTCCACAGGCAACACTGAACACCCGCATCTTACATGATTCTCATGACTTCGTTCAGGTAGACTCCATCGGTGAGGCGCAGGTACTGCCGAACACCATTCTGGGAGTTTGAATTCACTTCCATGTAGTCTTGGAAGAAAGTGCCGTTTCCCTCATCGGCCACCATGTCGTCAAACAGAAGCACCTTACAAAAAACAACCTCGAACTTAGCTCATAAATGCTTTTATACTCAACTGCCGTTTTATTCAAGTGTAACAGTTTCTTGTGGGCAACATATCTGGTCATATGTTTGAGTAGGATGCCAGTGGAAGGTTGAATAGGGTACAACTAATAACTAAAGGAATTAGTCGTTTGTCGTTAAAGATGTTGCTAAATGTTGTTGCTGAAGAAGAACAAATAACAAGTTTTAAAGGCAATTAAATAATATTTAACAAATTTCTAAACAATATTTAAATTGAAATTCTATAAACTAGCCTATATCCGTTGTTTCTCGAGTGGATGTGTCCAACAATACCACTTTTTATGTAAATTAAATAAATAAAAATACATTTATGAAACACATACCCAGGTAACAAGTGCACTTCCCATGAATTCCTCTAATATTTCCGTAAAGTTAACCTCCATCTTGCTCGAACCTCAGTAGCAGGCTAATCTCTTTGAAAATCCTTCATATGTCACCTATTCGCGTTTTTAGATATTTTAGAAAGTTATTTAAAGCTTTAAAATGTATTCATGGTCAGAATAATCAAATTAACTGTATTTAAAAACTGGCCTGCTGAAGTATGACCGTTAGCAGTGTGGCTGCCACTGCCCTTCTCCTTTTCTCCGTCACGTTAGCAACACACTTCGTAACCACCCCGGAATCAGCAAAGTCTGTCATTGCATCAATGCTGTTCCTCGTCACAGAAGCTCCTGAAACAGCTCAAATACCGCAGGGTTTCCACACAGGCCAGGAGAGCGAGTGCATGCGCTCAGTCCATGGGAAATACCCCTACTCCTCACGCACACTTTCCACCTTGCTCTGCTGAAAGTTACCAAGCCTCCACAGGTTCACATTTTCTCACTTTCTGTAACAAGCCCACCTACCGAGGGGAAATAACACTCCAAATCTGTCATTGCGAGGTATTGCCAAAAGTTCCAAACTTGAGTCTACTGCGCCATCGTGCGGCAGCCTGCAGTATTACTCATTACTCATCTGCTGTAATATAGGGACGAAGCTGCTGGCGTCCTGTATACTTTAACCCCAGATCCAACACAGCTGAGTCAAGTTTATCACGGTCTTTAGAAGCATTTATCCATAAACATGTTCAAACAGGAAGTGTTTGAAACCTGTTAAGCCCAGTACAAAGTGTGTATGTTTGTATGCTGTGTATTTGGTATATGTATGGTGTGATAGTTGTATAGGCTACTGTGTACTTACAGTAATACTGTCTGTACTGCTACTGATTCCAAAATGGTCCTTAGGATCAATAAAGTGTTTGTCTGTCTGTATGTCTGTCTGTCTCTCTGTATGTCTGTCTCTCTATCGACCTGTCCACCTACCTACCTACCGATCTGCCTATAGATGTCTTTTCACATCCCCAGTCAGCTGCTTAGATAAGGCGACTGCTAATGAGTGCAAGTGACAAACGCACACATATGACAGTCACTCACCATGTTAAATTCAGCAAGTAGATGGTAATCAAGCATTATGATTTGAAGTAAGTATATATATTTAAGCATTTGTCCCTTAGAACTAAGGGGTTGAAAATCTGCAATAACAAGATTGAGCAGCTGTGGCCTGATGTTTTATTGAGTAGAGGATTTTAGGTGTATGGTTAAGGCAAAATTGAGCAATGGTTGAAAAAATAAATTTGAAATTTGCTGTGTGTGATGTATTATAAAAATTATTCTCATTTTAGCTGTATACTGTACACTATGGGCTAAGGCTTTGCCAGCAGTTGTGGTATAAGCAGCTATTGAAAGGATAAAGAGATTTTATGCGTCACAGAACAGCCTGCGACTCTACCTCCATCAGTCCGACACACTACTTGTTTATAGACTAACCCACATAATCCAGTTCTCTCACACTCTCTCCAACCCCCTACACATCACACCATGCTCTATTTTTATCTACACGTAGTGGAAACGAAGCCGTAACAAAATCAATTGTTCTGATAAGTGAACCTTGGCTGAAGTGACAATATTGATGAAAAAGTGTTTTCAGTATCAAGAAAACTTTCTGGAACCCTCTTCAGGTAGAGAGGGGCTCTGAGCCTTTATAAATTCTTTCAGATCCAAAACAACATTTTGTTCACTTTTACCTGCTGGAAAAATGGACCCAGTAACATCACAGAGCAGATACAAACTCAAATCTTTATTTGTCTCACGCTTCTTTTGCATTTGCTCTATACTGATATCTTTATAGCCACTCATAAAGCAGAACAAGGGACTACAGACAGCAATCAGCTTTATACACACTCTCAGTTTGCCACAGTAAAACATTACATTTTCCTTCAGGTTCAAACACTCTCCACTGTTAATGTGAATTTTTGATGTTCTCCTATAATTTGGAAGACAGGAGAATAACATCAGGTTTAATTTGATATTTCTTAGGTTTTTTTACAGCAAAATCTCTTGAAACAGTAATGTCAAGTTAATTGATAGTTAATAAAGATATTGCATAAGTAAGAGGTGGGTTAAATATTTTGTGGATTATGAACTCTAATGGAACCTTTAATTTAACCAGTCCCTGTCCTTTAGCTGGCAGGCGTGGCTTCCTTCTCGGGTCCCGGAGACGTTTCCCCTGCCGCAGACACGTCCGCTGGTGGGGCGACGTCCACTTGCACTTGCTTGAAGAAGTTTGTGACCTTCTCTTTCAACTCATTGACTGTCTCCTTCACTCCTTTCTCCAGGATGTAGCCCTCTGTCTCGACTTCCACATTCTCCTGCCCTTCCACTGCCTGCATGGACGTCTGCAGGAAGCGCAGGCCCGTCAGCACAGTCATCTAAAACATGAAGCACAGAAAACACCAGGGTAGTTTCACATGTGTTTCAAATGAATACATATATTTTCCCTTTATAGTATTATGTCTAATTGGGTTTTGAAGGAAATGTCAATGGAACTGCACAGTTCATGGAACATGTGAAATATGTGGTTTCTGGGTGTAGAAAACATACTATAGACACCACAAACATATTTGTCTCTCGCTCTTTTTGGCTGTATTGTGTAATTAAATCTCTAGCCTTATTGCAGCCTAATATGGTAAACTAGTGGAGTTAAAAGATCAAATCGAGAAGCTTGGACCTGATGAGAGGTCCTAGCTTAGTCACAAATAAGTTCAGCCCATAAAACATGTAGAAATATATAAATATTTTAGTTCTAAAGAGAATCTGAAAGCTGTAAAATTCTTTGGCTAATTACACAGTGCAGATTCCAACAGTAAGAGATGGCATTGCATTACACTTATGTCCTAAAATGGACATAGTGCTGCTTGCCCACTAGAGCTGGTCAATAGCTGGGTGGTGATAAATGGTTCAGTGTAGGCACGCATATGACATAACAAACTGATGTTATTTCAGGCCAGGACTAAAAGATTTAGTTACCTAAGAGTTTCCTCCAATAAAATGTAACTAGATTCTTTAGAGCTATAAATAAAAGACATTTCTGTGATTATTGATTTTTATATTATAAATCCAATTACCACAACTATTCAATAATTTCTTAATTTTTACAATTTACACACATTTCTTTTTCTCTTTCCCTAAAACTCTTAGGATATGTCAACGCATTAGGTACAGGCTCCTATTCTTACTTTGTTCCTTTGCTCCTTCAAATTTAGGACAGGAGTGAACTGACCACAACACACATTTCAACTGTTTTTCAGCTTAAATAGGATGCGCTCAAGCCCAGAGAACCCAGCAGTGTTGCTGCATATAACTGATGTATGACTTTCTCGTTGTGTAATACAGCTTAATGTTGTTTTTTAAAAATCTGTTACAATTTTTTGTTAAACTGTGTTAAATGACAACTGTTTCCCAAAGCACTAGCTACAGCTAAATTAAATAGAATATCTAATTCATTTGAAGACCTCTGCAGCATTCCTCTGTAGACAGCTGAGGAGGGCTGATGTTTTGATTTTTCATAATCTAGCTTTCCCACATGTAGGGCATCATGTTCTGTACCTGAATCAAGAAGACAGACATGACAGCAGGTCCAATGGTGTTCATCAGGCCCATATAGTAGCTGACCAGAGCCTGGCGACAGCCACGGTTGTACAGGTTCAGCTCCTCAGACTGATACTCATAGTTGTAATGGGCTGCATTGTCCAGGAGTTGGTACTGGATGCAGGGCCTTGGGGAGGCTGGGTTACAGCAGCTAAACGGCACTCCATCCAACAGGTAACGACCATCCACGTTACTCCTCACACGACTGGACAAGGGAGAGGGTAACACAAGAAAGGTTTGTTGTTAGGACATCAGGTACATACTTCCATTACTACACCTTGTGAGAATCTTGTACCACACAGTACAAAAATTGGGATTTAACTGGGCTAATAAAACTAACACTTTTTTTTGGTCTGTTTTATGTTAATATACTATTAGAAGTTTAGTTACTGGTAACTCAAAATATTATGGCAGTCTGGGCATTTATTTTATCTGAAACCTCAAGTGTGCAGTATAGTTTCATACCATTTTCACAGCAGAAATTAGTTACTTAGTTTATTCCAAATGGACTTTTGAATAATCTATAGTTTCTTATACAAGGATGTGATCACTTGGAGCAATAATCAATAACTATCAGCCTGGGTGACATGCTGACATGGGACCTTTTGATCTGTACTTTCCAAAAATTACATTTCCATTGATTTTGGAAACAAGAATCTGGGACTGTCAATTATGTTTACAGGAACTACAGGAAGTTCCCTAAGCCTCTGACCCCACATGCTGCCATTTCTCTATTTACCCCCCCCCCCCTCTCTCTCTCTGTGTGTCTCTCTCTCTCTCTCTCTCTCTCTCCTACAAGATGCGTACTAAGAAGAAGTACAACATCTTATGTTCATCAATGACTCACTCTTTCACTTCTTTGGAGGTGAAGTCCAGGTAGCGGTTGTTGATCCACTGCACCTCAAACCAATCCCTGTAGTTGGTGTTTCCACAGCACTGGAACTCAACCTGCAAACGGTCAATGGTCTCCTTCTGGAAGCAGCGCCCTGGAGTGTCTGTGTCCTGTAAAAGGTATTTTGTGAACATTTTGTAGATTTTCTCCTTGGATGTGATCATTATGACCACCAAAACACCACTGAGGCTGCTGTAGTTAAAGCTGGTTTTCAGACTGGGATTTAGTGAAAGTGTAATTACAATGGTTTGCTACTTGAGAGTTAATTGTACAAGGGAATTCACAAAAAGCATTACGTTTATTATGTTTATTAAACATAACTTTAAGTTCATAGGAGATATCAGAGCCTTTATAATTATAGTATTTTCAGAATAACAAGTTTTGAAATTTATTACTGATAAATTAGTGTATCGTTTAAGGCCTATGGTCTGTTTTTGTGGACTAATGAACATTGTTTGTGTGTGTGTGTGTGTGTGTTTGTGTGTGTGTTTTGGGGGGGGCGGGGCGTGTCTGTGTGTGTGGGTGTGTGTGTATGTGTGGGTGTGTGTGTGTGTTGGGGGGGTATGTATGTGTGTTAATTCACCTTATAGAAACGAATGCCGTTCTTCAGACCCAGTTTCAGAGACTCCTCCAGGCTGGGCTGCAGGGCATAGCTCAGTATCATGGCCACCAGCAGCAGGGAGGTGAAGAAGACAGAGCCACAGAAGAAGGGAGTGAAGAAGTTCTTCCAGCGGGGGAATCGTGAGCCATCCAGAGAGTCCTGGCACACTTTGCCAGCACAGATGTTGATTCCCACGGATGCCAACCCCACCACCATCAGCAGATTGGGCACAATGTGGATGTCATTGTTGTGCATTACCTACAAAGCAAGAAGACAGTTAGAGGTACAATAAGTAGAATTTGCAATTTTGTAAATTAGCATTAATACAGCACTTTTGACTTTAATAGGAGGACACAGTCTGAGAGTAAGATGAGGTAATGAGTGTGTTAACTACACACATTTAAGAAAAGAATTCAATTTCTTTGGGGTTTTATTTATTTTCAATTAAAATCGCTCATATCACACACAGGTGTAGCACATCAGGTGCACATGATTAGAACATTAGAACTCAGATACTTAGTTTGTTGTGACTGTTGAGGTTAGAGTGAACACCATGGTGAGATCAAAAGAGCTGTCTGAGGCCTTCAGAAAGAAGATCATATCAGCTGTTAAGTCTAGTAAGGGATTAAAAAATAATTTCCAGTCAGCCATTCCACTGTCTACAAATGAAAGAGTTTCAAAACAACTGCCATCATGCCCAGGTCTGGCCGTTCAAACAAATTCACCCTGAGAGCAAGATGCTAAAAGAAGTCTCCAAAACCCCCAAAATGTCATCACGGGACATACAGCAGACTCTTGCTACTGTTGATGAGAAAGTGAGTGCTTCTACAATCAAAAAGTACTGCACAACTTGAATGGGATGTGTGCAAGGAGGAAACCTTTACTCTCTAATGGAAACATCAAGGCCAGACTGAATGTTTGCCAGAAAGAACATAGACAAAGAAAAGGACATTGGACAGATGAGTCTAAAATTTAATTATTTAGACACCAGAACAAAAGACATGCCTGGCATAAACCAAATACAGTATTCCAGGAAAAGAACCTCATACCAGCTGTTAAGAATGGAGGTGGAAGTCTTATTGTTTGGGAATGCTTTGCAGCAGAACCTGGCTATCTCACCATCACAGACTCCACTATGATTTCTACTGTGAACCAAAGGGTGCTTGAGGAACATATGAGACCATCTGTAAAAACATTAAAGCTGAAGTAGAACTGGACCCCACAAGGTGACAATGACCCAAAACATATTAAACCAGTAAATCCACCAAGGACTGGAACCAAATCAATGCCCAGGTCCTCATCCCATTCAGATGCTGTGGGGTAGCTTGAAACATGCTATACATACAAGAAACCCCTCAAACATCTTAGAGAATTCTGAATTGAGGAGTGAGGCAAACTTTTCTCAGACCATGTCAGAAACTGGTAGATGCTATAAGAAGCGTCTCACCATGGACATTTTAGTCAAAGGGTGTAACACTAGCTATTAGGGGGTAGGGTGTCCTAAATTTTCTTCTGTTAAAATACACATTTATGTTTATATATTTTGTTTAATAAATAAGTAAGGTTAATTTTTGTTGTTTATCTGCAATTAAATCACTTCTAAATAAAAACAAGATTAGACATTGATATATGGACATTTCTTAATTTAAAAAATCTATATTTAATGGGGTGACTTAATATTTTTACGTGACTGTACATAATAAAAGTGAAACCATACAGACAATATTCCACTGCTTTACTTTACTTTACTTTACTTTACTTTACTTTACTTTACTTTACTTTACTTTACTTTACTTTACTGTATCAGAGT
>JBBIGC010000033.1:8617547-8634854 GCA_037576955.1 Lepidarchus adonis
GGCAGTAATCAGGCCTGGGTGTGGCTAGAGATATTGAACTCAGGTGTGATGAACCATTGTTATGTTTTAACAGGGGGACAATCACTTTGTCACACAGGGCAATGTAGTTTTGGGATTTAAAGGAGGGGGATTTTTTTTTCTCCCTTAATAATAAAATCCTTCACTTAAAACACGTGTTTACTTGTGTTGTCTTTGACTAATATTTAAATTTGTTTGATGATCTGAAACATTTAATTGTGACAAACATGGAACAAAATAAGAAATCAGGAACACTTTTCACACCACTGTATGTACCAAAACAAATAATTTTTACCAACCAAAATTTAAGCGTTAAATATTGAATAGGATTTTTTAATTTCACATAAATATAACAGTCAGAATAGTGGAAACACTACTCCAGTGTAAATGTGTGAGCTGTGAACTGTTTTAGACTGACTTGAACAACTAATTTAACACTAAACAAACAGAATACAAATATACAGACAAGACTGGGTGTGAAATGTTTCAGAAACTGGCTGAACAAAGCTACATTCAGATAAACTGGTATATATTGAAAAAGCTTAAGTGAACATGACGTTGCAACATTTTCATGACATTTTCATCTTTAATGCAAAATGCTCTACTTTTTTGGTGGAAGGAACTGACAATAGTAAAGTGTATTTGCTACAGACATTTGGGGCTTGTTGGCTTTACGGTTTTCATTTTGTAGAAATTTTGTATATATCTTAACACTCAAGCCTTGAATAACATCCCAAATAAAAAATAACTATTTCATTGCCTCTTTTATTTAAAAAAAACAATGTTGTAATGTAAAATTGTTTTTACATTATGAAGGCTTCTCAAACAACTAGGCCCTAATTATATAGCTAGAATGCAGAAAACATTTTTTGAACTGCTGGAATCAACTAATAATCATCCATGATCAATCAGTCATGTTCAAAATGACACACCTGTAATATAATATAAAATAATTTAATAACTTTCAGTGTCCTTTACATGTTTTTTGACTGCTCTCAACAGCAAGACTTTGCAACCATATACAAGATTTTCATTGACCATATCATAACAACCAAAAATGTTTAAATAAAGCTCAAAGTTAAGTAAAATGCAATGTGGCTAAGCTGTTCTATGGGCATTGTAATGTACTGTATGTTGAGCTGGCATTAGAAGTAATTAAGGCTTAGTACCTCCGCCCTGCGAACTAGTTCAGTCTTGAGGAAGACTGCCATGGCGACAGTGGTAGCTCCAGAGACCATGGCAACCCATGACAGGAGCCAGAGGCCCTGGGCCAAACGCACTCTCCTCGGGAAGGAGAACTTTAACTTCAGGAGTGTCATGCTAGGAAAAAGAGAATAAATGAGAAAGAAGGAGGAATTAAAGGATGAGCTGGAGAAAGTGAGACCAATGACAGTAAACAAGAGGATTAGCCACAGGTTGAAAAACTGGTGAAAAGTACATTCAGAATGAAGCTATAATATCAATCCTTGGCCAGTTATAAGTACAGCTAACAAACTATTAATAACTAGCCTACTTCTGAAAGGATGAGTGGATTTGGCAGGTAAATGTGCCTGCTCTAGCAGCCATTTCAGGAATGAAACAACTTATAGATAAAGAAAATAATTTAGCAACTTAAAACCATCAATTCACTTTTAACAAAGAAAAACTGCTAGAAAACACCATTAACCCCTTAATCCGTACAGGCCTGTACGGGGGCCTACAATTTAGTTTTTCGCTCTAATAACTACAGTACTTAACATAGTTTTATCATAATTACAGACGATTTACTAAATAGCAAATAATTGTGAAATTATTAATGAATGGGAGTGTTCCTAAATTTCTGGTGTTATGCGAAAAAAAATAATCTAGAAGCATTATGTTTCATTATTGAGTTGACGTGAAAGTTGAAATTGCTGATTACCTTCCAATTTTTTGGCGTCTTTCGTTTGGGACCCAGAGCCTGCAGTATGCCTCCTACAGTTCCGCAGCCATTTTGGCAAGGGCTCAGAAATATAATATGGGGCATTATTATGTCTTGGGTGCAATAATCCTGTCTCCTCAAGTCCAATCCTATTAAACTAACTCTAACCAATAGGAATCCAGGCCAATGTCCTTTAAGCACACCTGCCCTTGGACTGCAAAGCCAAAGAGAGGGAGGGAGGGGTGTTCCAGGTATCTTCATGAATGCAAAAGTGGAGGAAAAGTAGGGGTGAAGAGAGGGAAAGAAGGTTGGATGACATTTGAGGTAGAAGGTGGTCACTCTATGTGAGAGACTGACAAATATTTCAACATGTTTATTGATCTAATGCTATCTGAAATAAGTGTGAGAGAAAGTATTCAAACTCATTGAATAATGTAATAATGTATATATAATGCCACATCCACTGCAAAGCTTCTCTTTTACAGGTGAATAACAAAGAGAAATGCAAACCACTGAGCTACACAACAATAATTCACAAAACATTCAGGGTTTAGTTATACGCAAAGCAAAACTACAAGTACAATCCAGAGAGAAGAAAAGCAGCATAACCACATTATGGTTTTTTTTCATTCAAAATCAAAGCATGACGGTAAAACACAAAATAACTAATTCTGCCTACTATAAATAAAAACATGTTTGACACTGTTACCATTTTGTGCACTGTTAAATGGGAATCTCCACTGAACCAGAAGTAAATCAACATCTGTTAAACTATTTTTAAGCTGAAATTTGTTTAGTAAACATTTCTACCAGTCTTTATACAACCCCAATCCACACACTCCAAAATTAAAACTATAAAAAGTTTTTGCAAATCTCATTAACCAATATTTTATTCACAATAGAACCTAAACATATATTTACACTGTGTAAACGTACCATTTTTTAAATAGTAATTTTGAATTTGATAACAATTTTTATCATTTTGATGATTTTTCATATAATTGGAATATTGCAAATCATTGCATTCTGGGGTTTTTACACAGCATACCAACTGGAATAAGGGTTGCATTCTCTTCATCATTTTGGGTTCCACTCTTGGGTTCCTCTTCAAAACATGTGTATAATTAAACTACTGAGTATAGTTTATAGTATATATGAGTAAGTCATTCAATGTAGTTTTTATGTGAAATTATTCATTTTAGAGAAACGCCCTGACTTTCGTTATAGAAATGAAAATAGGAACAGTGCAGAATCTAATCTAATCTGTTTTCTTTGGTTGCTGTTGTTTTTTACAGCATCCTGCATGCACTTCTCCACCATGAATTTTTAGATGCCTCATGTCATTTTTAGTAAAATATTATAAAATGGTGTATAATATAAACTATTATAAAATATTTCTGGAACATCAGGAACTGGTGGATATACTAAATTCCAATCATGTTGCTTTGCCAGGCATTAAACTTTTTCAGATATTTTGATCACCACCACTATGAATTAAAAAAAGTTATTTAAAACAGTTCACTTCACATCTGACCACTCTGTATGACATTATTTACATTTTACTGAATTTTGAAAAATGAGTAAAGTAAAGTAAAAGTTCATGCCAATTTTAATGGGAACAATGGATGAAAGTGAATAGCCATCCATTAGCTTTATAAATATAATGCTAAGCTAATATGTGGTTACTAACTTCCACCCACTGTGGCCATGTTAGCATGTTTGGTTGAGCTAATCTGTTATTTATGTCTAAAGACCGTCTGCCGGCCTCCTGGCCCAGTCCCTTCCTATGTCATCTTTCTCTAGCGGCTTTTCCTGAGCTGAGTTTGGAATCTGGCTCATAAATTTATCCAGTATCTTCTGTGCTGAAATAAAGTTGACATCATTTGGGAGCATTTGTGGATTGCCTGAAGTCCCTTCTATTCTCTGTCCTGCTCTGTTTGAGCCAATTTCCTCCAGGCTGTAAGGATTAGTTGGAATGTTACCAGCTCTCCACATGCCATTGGAAAGTATTTCTGTGTCTAAGTCTAAAGGGTGCACTGTGGTCTTAGGGTCATGCCCTGTGGCCTTCTCATTTGCTATACTTCTATAGATGGCCTGGCTAATATCAGCCATGGTAAAAGGAATGTCTGAATCCCCTTGTTCATGATGTGACACTGCCTCGTTGGCCTGAACTGCAGTCTTCTCTGGCCCTTTCCAGGGGTCTTGACTTTCTGTCCATGGCAAAAATGCTGTCACATGCTGTTGTCTGTCACTTAGACTTCTCTGTCCAGTAAATAACCAATCAGATGCTTTGTTCTCCATTCCTGTGGTTGACTGGTTGTCCATGAATCCTAAGGCTCTGTCTGACTGACCAGGTAAGTTAGAGGACAAGTTCCTCACAGCCTCTTGAGAGTGAAAGTGCTTGTCCAAAAGCTCCTTTATCAAAGTAGGAACCTAAATGTGAAATAAAAAAAGACAATAATATAAAACTACAGTACATTTTCAAATCTGTCATGAGTTTAGTGATGACACACAAGAAAGTCCATCATTTGATGATAAATAAACTAGTATTACTATTTTTATATGTCCAGCCATTGTGCTTACATTGATGTTTTCCAATGAGATGATGGTATTTTTAGCTGTGTCCAGTTGTTTAGTCAGTTCCATAATCCTGTGCAAGTGGTATTTCCTCTCTGAGTTCGTGCTGTCCACCTGAAATCACAATGAGCCTCAGCTAGTAAAGCTATGAAATGAATAATGTGCAATGTACATGCTTATAATATTTAATGCCAAAATTAAAGGTGCAAGCAATAACTATTGGGGCCTCACCACAGACTGAAGTTTTTGTTCTAGGACATTGTTGGTCTGCTGGGAGCTTGTGCAGCTGTCCTGAAGCCTGAAATGGGTGGGAACAATCATATCAGCGCTACATTGGGATGGCCATTAAAAAAAATACATTTAATCACTGACAAATGCACTAATATGTCATTCAAAGCACAGCATCATACTAGATACAGGCAAATCTCATTAACTCATCCCTATTAGTCCGGACCCTAAATTTGGCGAGTGGTGGGCTTGACCAGCTATCGTATTGGGGTAAATAACATGCAAGGAAATGTTCTGCAGACTTATAACGAGGGGCGAGATAACGAGGGGCAAGATAACGAGGGGCGAGATAACGAGGGGGCGACTGTATTTATTCAGGTTTTATGTTCTATGACTAACCTGAGAACAGATGTGGAGAAGGATTAAAAATAATTTAAACATATGGATATTATCATTCATTTAATGGCTTTAAATGACTATAGGACAACAGATTTTTTTTTTACAAAAACAAAAAAAATCCAAATTAATTGTGAATAAAAGTATATAACTTTCACATTAACCCCCACACTTTAATAAGCTTTGTTATATTTTCTTCCTGAACACAACTATGAAAGTTTAATCATTCTCAAATCTCACCTTTTGTATTTCTCCTTAAAGCTGCTCAGTTCTGCTTTGGTGCACTGCAGCTCTGTCTCCATGTTCTCTATACATGCCACTGTCTGCAACAAATTCTCATGCAGTTCCTTGTTGTACTGTTCCAGCAATCTACAAAGCATGATGGGAATTGGAGTTTTTTTTGTCACAGACAAAACACTTGGTGTTAATAGTTTTTTTTTTTTTGCTCTAGTAGCTAAAAACAGTTTCACTATAAGCCTTCATGCATCTGACTGCACTGCAAAAATGTTGTGGACTTTGGTTACAGAGAGTGACAAAGGTAGATCAATTTTTCAGACTAGCTAGCAGAATATAGAGCAGCAGGCAGCTCAAAACAGAGGAATACTCTCGAAATCAATAGCGTGAAATAACACAGCAGAGAGAAAAACACTCACTCGGCTCTGTCCTCAGTGCTCACTGAATCCTGGGGGTGGGAGAGAGGTTGCATGAGGGGAGAGAAAGATAAACAGAGAATTGATTTTTGAAGTTGTGCACTGCAGGAAAGTCAATTGATTCACACTCATCCGGTTCCTCTGGGCTAATGAACAGATGCAGGCAGGATGGAGGTTACCCTTCACCCTTCATGCTGCGCTTCAATTCTAGACCTGTCAAACTAAAACACAGAAAAGATATTATAATTTGTTAACCTATATTCACAAATATCTCAAATCTGAATACAGCAGGGCTGATGTTATTGTAGGTAACATTGTGTAGATACACTGATGGTGCTGAAACAGCTCTGATTGTGGTGCACTCTGTTCTATTATAGACAGCATTCATATTTTGTGCCACAGTTATTCTTCTGACAGGCTAGTCTCCACTCCCAACATGCATCAGTGGCTTGGGGCCCATGACCCTGTCATTGGTTCACTGGTTGTTCTTCCTAGAACCACTTTTGGTAGACACTCACCATTGCATACCAGGAACATTGTTGTGGAGAGGCTCTGACCCATTGACTAGCCTTTACAGTATTACTCATATCCTTATGCTCACTCATTTTTCCTGCCTACAATACAATCATACACTAGAAAATGGATGAATGGACCTATAGAAATACTCAATAATTACTGAACACTGCTTTACATTAAAGCTAAACTTAAACCCATAACCATAAAGTTACCATTTGGCAGATAGGAGTTCCTGTTCCACTTGCCACCTGCATTTATATTTATATATATATTATATCATGCTCACTTTGCGAGAGTTTTTCGAGTGTCTCCTGTGTCCCGTGTGTTTGTGGCTCTTCTCCGAGCTGGCCCTGGTGGCTGTGGAGGACTTGCTCAAAGGAGACTCAGACTCGGGACCTGAGGGTCTTGTTGGGGGAGGAGAGCCCTTGTACTCATGGCCAGTGTGAAACTGCTTAGCCAGGCCGCGCTCTCCCTGGTGAGGCACTTTGTGCTTGGTGTGCTGGTGCTTCTCATGCACGACGGGCTCTGGGCTGGTGCTGGTGCCGTCAGTGAGGAGCTGGCTGTATTTCCTGTGCTGCTGTTTGTGCGGTGAAGTGCTTCCATGCCTGTCAGTAGGGCTGCACAGTATGTTGTTTGATTATTAATAGCAAAAGCAAAATCAAAAGACTGCAATTTGAAAACAAACCCCCTAATAAACCATTTTTTCTGGTTTTGTTTTAAGGGTCATATGTCGTTAACTAATAGTAAACTGTCACAATAAAACTGTCAAATTACAATGTCATTTTATTTTCTTTCATTTTTCAAAAATGAAACATTATCTGCTCTTTACATTGTGTTACAGAAATAATCCAAATATAAAATTTAATATTGTTAAATTCATATAAATTGAAGTTAAGATGTATTATTAATATTATTATGTTATTAATACAAAGTTTTATTCTTTTCAGGGAAATGAGTTTTTTTTCCACTGTTATACAGATGCTTCAGAGAAAATGCAAATAAGATGGAATAAAAAGATACAGGTCGGTCTTTAATTATGAACATAATAAAGTAATTATAGTAATATTCTGAATGTTATATTGAAATTATAATGCATAATATAATCTGCAATGTTGTGTTTTATTCTGTATTGTGCGGTGCTACCTGTCAGTAGTGCAGGGCCTCCTCTCATGTCTGTGATGCTGATGTTGTGAAGGGTTGGAGGGACTCGCACTGTTACGGTTATGTCTGTTTTTGTTGGGATGGGATCTCCTGTGTGAGTGAGATGATGAATTGGAGTCTGTTCTCATTTTTGCGCCATCCGGTTTGGCAATTTTGGAACTCTGCTGCATGGTTGATATCTGAATGCGTTCCTGCTTGACTGCCTTTGCAGGTAGCCTGCGCTCCTCATGCTGTGGAGATGCTGGCATGGGGCTGTGGGTAATCCCAAAAGAGCTGAGTCTGGAGGGGCTTATGACCTGCCTGGTGATTTCGTCAAGAAAGGCGGAGAATTCAAGCTTCTCTTTCAGCACATCGGCTCGTACGGTTTCCGCTGTGCTCTGTTTGCGAGGACCTTGAACTTGCACTCTAGTGGATAGTACCTCCATAGACTTAGATTTCCGGACATTTCCTTGCATCTGGCCCTCCTCTTTGTTCTTCAGGATGCCTTTACTTGGCAGCTGAATGGATGACACAGCCCTCTTTGGCCCTGTCATGCCTGTCGCTACTGCTCCTGTGGTACTTTCATTGAAGGCCAGGCTTTGTCCCAGGCTGGCAGTCTTGAACAGTGGACCTGGATCCATTGGGTGGGGGGTTTTACCTGCCCTGGGGCTCTGCAGCAGCCCCTCCTCGCTCCTGCTCTGGCCCCTGCAGAGTCGAGACATTCTCGGCTCGCCCTCTAATCTCTGGTGTGGTTGTCTGCGATGACCAAAATCCTGTTGATGTTTCTGCTGGTGGCGACGGTGCGAGGAAACTGCTGAGTCACTCTGATCGAAGTCCAAATCCTCTGATTCTTCATCGTGGAATCTGTGTCTGGCTTCTGGAATGTTGGAGCAGGACAGTGAGTGCTGGGGTTTGTTATGCAGGAGAAACCTCTCATCATTCAGACTGGGTTCTGAAGTCCAAGGTGAGGAAGAAGAAGAAGAAGAAGAGGAGGAGGAAGAAAGGCTGGAAGTGGAGGCCCTAAATAGGCTGTGGTGGGGTACCATGCCAACAATGTTCTGATGAAGATGAGAGTGATTTTGGTAATCGTCATGATGAGGTTCACGAGTGTTACTGAATCGTCTATATTCATCTGAAGAACTAGGATGGATAACAGAACAAGTAGTTGTTATTTTGTGTCAATCTGTATGTGTAATGTTGCAGAAATTTCTTGTTTCACCATTTACATCTATTTATATTTTACTGTTTAGCCTTTAGCCTGTATCTCAGTTCCTCACTCTCACTACTACATCTTATATAAAACATATCATTAATTGGAGTTACTGAAGAAGGCTCAAGATTAAATGAACAATAAGCTTATAGTTCAGCAGGGTCCAAAAGTTTGATGTCATTAGTAAAATATAACTCTGATCTCCCCTCTAAGATAAGAATAAGAAAAACCTTTTTTGTACAAAGGCCATAAGATGATTAATGTCACAAAATAGTGATAGTGACATAAAAAAAGGATAATACTAATATTTTTTTAAAGGGTAATATTATAACTTTTTTTCTTTGCGCTTTTTTTTAATGGGCAAAGAAATCCATATTTTCATTGTGGATCACTCTGCAAATGCAGAAGAGGTCAAAAGCTACACAGTGAAATACTGTTCAAGAATATCTGACCCATAGCAATCTGCCACTGGCTTAGGGAGAAATAAAAGTTCATACTCATAAGTTCCTCTGCCGTGGTCCTGGTTGGGATGGTGATGCTGTACACGGTGATGAGAAACAAGACGCTGATGTTTCTGGACTTTAACCTCATCTTCTGACGATCCGCACACAGGAGTGAAATACTTTTCCATAGTCTTTCCCCCTCTCTTTACTGTTCCTCTACCAGTTCAGTCATAGTGTATCAAAAGCGCGTCCAACTGTGAGAATGCTGACTTCACCATGTACAATGCTCAAATCCAAAGATCCTATTTTTACCCAATTTCTCGATTTTTTCTTAAATATTTAGTTCTGCATTCTGCAGTGCATCCAATATCCTATGCCCACAGTACACACTGCAGACCTGAATCATTCCAAATGGTTTTTGAACACTCCCAACACCCAATAACCATGATGCCACTCTGAGCTGAATGAGAGCGTGAGACAAATGCCCTTGTGGGCAGAGAACAATACGAACAAAATCAATCATGTTGTGGAGGGGAAATGATGGTTGATAGCTTGCACTCTCATTTGATTAGAGTTCCCAGTGTTATTACTGAATGAGGTGTTTAAAATGCATGTGGAAGAGCTGAGGCATTATGAACGTTGACATACGTATGTGTATCACACCAGTAATAAATACATTTATTGTGCTTTTATTGTGTGAACCTGTCAAACACATTAAGAATCATATCCACTCTCCAACAAGCTAATTTTGCAGTGTAATAATGTGAAAATAGACATATTATTCTTATCCACTAATTTGCACAGTCCAGACTCTTTTTTAGCATCTCAGGAATGTGTAAACTGTGTGTGTTTGTTTTGAATGAACAGGTTGACTCATTGCCACTATTCATTCGTTTTTTCCCCTCTTGTAAACAGTTATTTTAAATTTGACTGTAAATTTAAAGGAATTCACATGATATAAAAGAATGAAACTTATATGAATTCAGTCATAACATACACTTCTTTGTTGGGACCTCAAATAAAGTACCAACCTGATTTTTTTAAACGTCCCTTAATTCTAAACTGTGCTTTTGTATATAATAACTAAAATGTATGGGGAAAGTCCCACCCAAGATAACACCCACACTGGAGCAATATAGTCACTACAGTTTAACAATGCAAACTTTTACACACAGTGAAGGATCCTCAGTCTTTCTGATAAAAATGAAATGTGTTAACTGTGTGTCATTATCACACTCTTTGTTTCAGGTGATCAGACTGATTATGCATCTCCAGACTTCATTGTAGTTTTGGCCTTTTGACAACTGTTAATTTTACAGTTCAGTAAAACCACCGGTTCTACATTTTCCTGTAAACGTCAAGATATTCACACAAGCCTGTGCTAAATGACAAACATCACAATAGCACCAACAATGGCTTGGAACTCATGTGATGTCTTGTCGAACCCAAACAATTTCTTTAAATATGTCTCTCACACGTTTGGAGTCACCAATTCAATAGCAATATTGTAAAGTAGTAAGTAACTCATTCATTAATGCTAAATACATCCATCAGCTGATATACAGAACGGAATTTGTGGTTCCTTTAATAAAAGCAAGTTGTACACCACAACATAACATCCCCACACCATCGCACTACCACTAACATGTTTGAATAGTATGATGTTGCTACTGTGAAACAAAAAAACAGGTTTATGTCTAAAAAGTAATGCTTTGGACTGGTTCATTAACCAAACATTATCATAAAAAGTGTAGTAACTGTGTGTGCATTGTTTTTTCAAGCACTGTACTTTGTTTAGGCACTTTGTTCCTTTGAATTTGCAATGTTTTTCTGCCTTAGTGTTCTCCCAAGGCCAGTGCTATTCTTATTCTTACTCCCATTTCTATTCTGAAGTAATTTAGCTGAGGCTAAGAGAGGCCTACAGCTACATGGAACCTTTGATGACTTTCCAACTTATGGAAATCCTGACTGTCGAGACATTAAGGGAAGATTCATTAATGTTCATTGGGTTTGCCAGACAATTTGTTTATTGATGTCCTAGCCCCTTGAAATGTTTTTGTAACATGATATTTTTCAAAACATAGTTTTACTCTACTACTGTTTTAGATTGTCTTTTGTTTGTGTGGGTACATATACAATAAATACATTAATAAATATAAGAGACTCCTCATGGTTGTAATCTGATTTTGCTTAATGGTGACTGGCTTAGTGATTACTATCAGTAATCAGGGACTTGAAACAACAGAAACAGTTTCAATTGTTTCATTTACATTATCAAATCTACTCAACAGGAAAATATAAAACATCACGGCTAATCACAAGGCAACTACCACGAATAAACAGTTTAATTGTCTCTTTTTCCAACAGGACTATGTAGTATCCTATTGTTAGTGCTGGACATGTTTCTAAAACAGTTCATGTAGCATCAGAGTACACTCAAACAGAGAAAACCTGTTAACTTAAATCTTTTGTTTTCTACAACTAAAAAATCCATTTGCCCCAATCGAGAAAGGAATTAGGCCATCAGCGAAACAAAGGCGGATGAGACGTGTCAGACGTGTCCTCACACGAGGCCACTGAGCACACGTATGACGCGTACGTTCGATACAATCCACCCGCACAGCCGACCCCAACGACGCCCATGAATGAGGCATGTGTGTTTCAGAACTGACTTAACTATCAAAGTAAAAAAAGATGTATTTATATAACAGGGGATTACATATTTAAGCGATAGATTTTTTTAAACAAATGGTTTGTGGAAGATTCGGGAAACGTATGGACTTATGCGCATGCGCACTGTTACACTGCAGTAAAAATAAAAAGTAGACCCGGGCAGAACAAACCAGTTTAATCCAGATGGAGCAAGGCCTCTTTACCGCTGAAACATATCCATCCGCACTGCGCCTGTGACGTAAGTGTTGTTATTTGAAAAGTCGTTGGGAGTGTTGGGGGATGGAGAGATTAGTCATTGATTTGTCAAGTATTTTTACTTTGTCAGCAACGCCTTCGGCGTTCTCACTTGCTCTTTACATACAAGTTAGAAATTTAGACTCCATATTTGGCAAATTGCAAAGTGAGTCTTTGTAAGCGTTTTTTGTTTTCCTATACGTAACCATTACAGCCACTCTACCAGGTGTACAGCCAGTAGTTGTCAAGTTTTAGTGATATTTATTTTAAATACCAAGCATATAATGAAGCGAAAGCGTATCACCAGGTGTATTTTAACACATGCAAGACAGGCGGCATAAAGTACATTTGGATATAAGTTTTTATACATAAGGTTCAAGTGAACACGATTGGCAAACGGCATGAACGAGACCATGTATATGAGTGTTTGAAAAGAGTATTTACCCACAGACACGTTTACTTTTATACCTATATATAGTTTGTAAGGATCTTACAATTATATTTCTGGTCGTGTTACTTGTTTTAACGTCTAAACTAGTGGTACTACTTTTGGAACAGTGAAGGCGGACGAATATTTTGAACGACGCACACCGCATTACACTACTATATGAAAGGCAACACAACGGCATACATTCTATTCGGGCGACGCGGTTGCTAGGGAGGTGTTGTGAGCTGTTTGGAGGTTTGCTGTTGGCTCGTCGGTTTCTTTTTATTCTTTCTTTCTTTGTGTTGTATATAGCGTGTTGAGTATTTCGGCATTTTTTTTGGCTCTTTAGTTTTTTACGTCGCGCAATTTTAAGAAAGGAAGGTGTTTTTTAATATATGTTTTATTTTTTTGAATCTGGGCAACGATAACTTATTTTTATTATTGATTTCTCAACATTTATCAATCTTGAACAGTTGGTTAACTGCCTAGAATGTTAATATTACAAGTTTACGATAGCCTTGCGCGATATTGGGTTAGGGTGTAATTCTCTTTTCATTTTCACCTATGCTCAGGAATAATGCTGTGTTTAGTTCCGTTAAAAGCCAGTTTACTGAACTTAACGATATGTCGGGTATTACATGAAGAATGACCAAAATGCGTAGTCATTTTCGGGTAGACTCAAAATGGCGTAGTTGGCAAATGGGGGAGGGGTGACCGCCGTCCATCTTGGACGATGGAGACAAACGATGTTAAAATCGTTTTGTATTCTCAAATCGTTAAGTCAACGATAGCACTTGTTGGAACAGCAGAAGGCACGTAGTATTGCTTTATAAATGGAAATTTTTATACGAAGTTTTGTCATGAACCATTACGCAGACGATACAGTATTCGCCAGGCCAGTACTTATTTTAATTATTTAATACTGAATTGTTAGTAGGCCTCACGGGCAGACATTACTATGGCGATGTTAGTATTTTAACAGGCGTGGTTTAATTCCTGCCGATTTACTTGTCTTTATTTTGAGTCTTGGTGCTCAGACTTAATACATTTTTAACCCGTCAACATTGCTTATAGCATTGTCAAAAGAACCTGTTTTTAACTAATGCTGCCAGGATTGTTTGTTTTTTCCTTAAATCTACACCATGCTGACAATATTTATTACAGCGGTGTCTATCTACCTGATTTATTTTTAATATACTACATCTTTTTTGTTTTTTATGGCCTCATTTGGGTAGTTTCAGGGACATTGTCCTTTTTTTCTCACCCTAAATTGAAAGTATTTTTGAGAAGGAAGAAAAGCTGAGCTGCAAGTCTGTTACATAGTTATTCATACCTATTGGCATGTTTTGGGTGGTTGTCCGTGAGCTCCCTTGGACTGTTGTATTGCGCAACTGAGGCATAAGCTATTGAATGGCAAGATTTTGTTTTGATCAGTGCATCAGATTTTTTTTTCCCCGGAGGAACGGACTGAGTTTAATTTATCATGAAAAGGACTTAGTCATTAGTTTCATCTACGGAAGGAAGAAATCGGGATCTGAGGGACGTGAGGACCAGAGGGGAGACGGGGAGGATCAGGAGAGAGCTCAGGCCAGGTTGGAGAAGAATCAAGCTGGAAAGAGCAGCGGTGGTCCATAGAGGGAAGGAGACGGCAGGCAAGAGTAGCAGCAGCATGGCAGTCGGCCACAAGAGGCAGCACAGCTGGTCTAGTCTTCAGGGAGCCAAAGAAGGGGGTCCAGCAGCACAGAGGGAGGGGAAAGAGTGCAAACAGTATGGAGGGTCATCACCGTAGCATCTAAAGTCATTGAGGGCGTTTGGTTTGTATAATGGGTAGAGGTATTTATGTGCATTTTCAAAAACGTACATTACCTAGTCTTTACTTTGTAGAACAATTGCTCGCACAGATCTGTTCTTTCTTTTCAGACGTGGTGTGTGAGTGTGTGAAATACCCCACCGTGTGTCGTCTGTCCTGTTGTTGATCAAGTCTGATTGCCACTGAGATGAGTCCCGGTTAATCAACTCGACACCCGCTGTGCTTTCCGATGTAGTCTCCCAGGCGGAAAAGGCGTCCCTTTGTTCCATTTAAAATCCAATAGGTCTATCTCGAGGGCCAATCCACTTTGAAGGTTGCTCAACGTTGAAGTTTCCTGCGTTCCTACACTGCATCGTGCATCGCTACCGCTCTACTGCACATCCACTTTGTCCAACGTGTGTACAATGCCGAGGCTGCTACGTATGGCTTACTGGTAAAATTTATCAGATGCATGAATTAAAAGGGAGTAACTATTTCCTTTTGATTTTAGATACAAATGGACTTTGCAAATGCAGTCTATGAAACTATTTTGGTACATGTAAATTAGTCTTTGGTCTTTTGGGTAATGGGGGGGCCAACTGCGTTTCTGGAGTGCTTTCTTCCACAGGCCTCCGTTTTATAAGCTGTAGCACCAAAGGGACTTCTCTGCTGTAGTGTGGACCCAGTAGGTTCAGAAGTCACAAAGTAAATGGTATAAAGCTGCAAGTTAATCTTTGGTGGATTTAGAAAGGTACCCTTTCTTTTCTTTGTCTTTTTTTGATTTTGTATTTGCTATAAATACTGACATTGCTAACTGCCACTGTAGATGTATATCTGTAACTGGGTGTTGGGAATTAAAGTTTTGGGAGGGTGGGAGGGGTTGTTAATCCAGATCTCTTTCTAGACTTTCCAGCTTTTCAGAGCATCTTAAGTTAGACAACTATGGCTTGAATAGTGCTGTATGGGGACGGGGACAGAGCCACCAGCGTCTCCCAGTGGATGTGACCCTTCATGGCAGCTAGCCCAACATTTCACCTGGGTGGTAACAAGGCAGGAGACGACATATCCCAAAACTAATGCTGGAAGTTGTACCGTAAGATGGCACATTGTCTGGATTGTGTTGAATGTGTACTGGTTCCATTTATGGATATTGAGTCTTGGGGTTATGGGGCCTGGGGACTGCTTAACTATGACTTTTGCAGATTAAAAGACCCAAACCCACCATTTTCTTCCTGCACATGTATGGAGCAAAGCTGCAGCATACAAGCACTACATGGTTTTAAACCATTTATCACGGCAAGTAATTGGTTTTCTGTAATGACCATTTGATTTTTGTAGTTTGGTTTTGTGCCTTTTCTAGTTGTTACGGATTTTCAGGTGGGTGGGGTGGTTGTAGGCTTCTCTCCTCTTTTTCCAGTGTGCAGTGTCCACAAGCTTTCATGCTCAAGGTCTCCTGAAGATCTATATACAGGGAGTTTGCTTTCGCGTCAGTCAGCATCTTTGGGTCACGCAAGTCCTCTAAATATGCTATGATTTTATTCATAACTGGTATCAGATTTATGACTTGTAAGTGCTTGAACTCTGTAATGTTTTTAATTGGCTAATAAATGCATAGCGTTTCATGATTTAAATATTTGGTATGTATTTGTTTCTTGGGGGGAATTGGGGTTGTCTTGGGTATTTCTTGTGCTTTTTTCAGGTTTGAATGTTGCGCTTGCTGCTTTAGAACACGGGGATGATCCCATGGCTTGATGGCAACTATTTTCAAGGTGGAAAGGAAGGCAGGAAAGTCCAGTCCTACTTTGAGAAGGTCCACGAAGGGAAAGCTAAATATTCAAATTCAGTGAATTGACAACTTGTTCTTAAGAATTTAAGAATTGGAGCTGACTTTACTGCAAGTAAAATGTAGTCTCTCTTTTTTTAAGGAAATGGTATAACATTTGCAGACTTGAAATACCAGCATTTCAATGTACTTGTTTTTGAATGTTATGTTGAGGGATGGGTGTAGGGGTCTCTTCCTTCTTTGGTCTTTCAGAAACATAAAGCCACTTGGAAGAATGCCATCTGTCGGAAGTATTGGCCAGGATTCACCCAGTCACTTGATTTAACAGGCAGTATGATTAGCTGAATATTTTTGGGTAGACTTGCTCAGCCACTAAGCCTGTGCAACTGTGCAGGTGTTTAATTTTGAATCTTTGCTTTACAAATGTACAGCATAAGACTGAGCTGTTGCGCAACTGTGCTTCAGGCTACAAATTGAGTGGCAGAGTTGAGCTGTGCAACTGTGCAGCTTAAGACATGTGCAGTCCAGCTGTTACATGTGTGAATTTTAAGTGTGGGGTGGGGAGAAAATTTTTGTCTTTTGCAGAACTCTTTCAGCTGTCTGGCGCAAGTACGTGTGGTGTCATGTGGAACAAATAGTAACCAGGTGTCTGCTAATTTTTCCAAATTCATAATGCCTAACTTGAGTAACAAGTGTACTTGTTCATAGCTTTATGGCAATCTTTGCATTTCTTTAGTTCTAGCTGTTAGTATTGCAATCAGTGTGGTGGAAGTGTTTGTGTGTGGAAGCTTTTTTATTCCAGATTGCTCGACTATCAACTTGATTCATAACCGCATCTGAATGCCTAGCTGTCTGTGGGAGCTGTGGCCGGTGAATGAGTGTCCTCACTGAATGTCGATCCAACCATCGTCCTGTGTGCTTGAGCATAATCCAAACCTCAAAAGGCCTTGGAATTCCTGCTGTTCTCTTGTGTGCGTGCGCCTTTTCTTCTTGTTTCCCTTCCGTTTCCCCAGGTTAATTTTTCATAGGGAGCAAAATTTGACTTGAGTGTGCCGTCGTGGACAGCCTTTAGTTTGGAGCACTGGGAAATCCAGTCTCTCTGATCAACCTCAGGCTTGTCTTGCTGCTAATCGCGCATCACTCTCTGCTGCTACTTGATAATATGGAGTTAAGTAAATCTGGTTCATCTTTTCATTGGTACATGGTCCTTAACCTTTTGATTGCATGTACATTCGGCTTTACTCAAACAGTAAATTTTAAATTAACTCAAAGGTTGTTTACAGTAGTTTGGGAGCGGGGGGGGGGGGGGGGGGGGGAAAGGCC
>JBBIGC010000033.1:8641235-8654986 GCA_037576955.1 Lepidarchus adonis
GATTTTTCTGTTTTTTAATATCAAAATGCTCTTCTGACTCATTCTTTGTGTGGAAAATCATTATTTAGATAAAAGATCAGTTATGTCAAGACCTCGCGCAACTTTAAAAGTCCTTCCCGCTGTAGGAAGAAAGGTTTAACCCTTTCTCTGAAAGCCTGAGAAGGCAGCCTCATTCATTGTGAGGTGTCAGAGCAGAAACTGTATAGGAATTTATGGATTATAATAGATATAGTCCTATAAACCTTAACAGGACACATATCACCCCATCACCATCAACGGCTCTGCTGTGGAGAGAGTGAGCAGCTTCCGTTTCCTGGGTGTACACTTGGCAGAGGATCTTACATGGTCAGTCCATACAGACAAAACAGTGAAGAAGGCGCAGCAGCACCTCTTTTTTCTCAAGAGATTAAAGAGATTCTGCGTAAGTCCCCACATCCCCAGGACCTTCTACTGCTGTGCCATCAACAGTATCCTTACTGGATGCATAACTTCCTGGTACAGCAACAGCTCTGTCAACAACCGCAAAGCTCTGCAGAGAGTGGTGCGGTGCTCTGAAAGGATAATTGGAGGTGAGCTTACCCCCTCCATGACTTCCCTGAGAAAAGTGAAGAGGATGATCAGAGACACTAGTCACCCTAGTCACAATCTCAAACTACTCCCATCAGGCAGAAGGTATTGCAGCATCCTGTCCTGTACCAGCAGACTGAGGGACAGTTTTTTCCATCAAGCCATCAGAACATTGACAACTAATACCCCAAAGACACTCTACTGTTACTTGCACTTCATACTGCATATATTTTTTTTTACAACATCTATTGTGGACAATCTGAATGTGTTTATATATCACATACACACACCCACTCACACAATTGTGTATATATACATATTTATGCATGTATATACATGTAAACATGCATATTCATGTCCATATTTATTATTCTCTATTTTTTATATTCTTATATTATATATCACTCTGCTGTGAGGCTTGCACACAAGAATTTACTCACATTTGCTGTACTAGTGTACCAGTAACGATGTGACAATAAAGATTTTATTTTATTTATTTATTATTAAATAACTTCCAATCATAAACCTTTTATAATAATTGGGGAAAACAAATTCTACTATTACAGTGTTTTGGGAACATTAAAATAATAACCATAATGCTGATATAAACATTTCTTGAAATGTTATTCTGCACAGCTTTTAATCTTGTATTTTCATTTTACCAAGTGGTTAAATAAGTATAAACATTCGCATTTTCACTCTGGCTCCCTCTGCTGGAAGACTCCGGCTTTCTCTCTCGCTTCGCCGGTGATACAGTTTTCAGTGTTGGATGTAGACTGAACGAGGGAAGGATGTGGTCTTTCTTTTCAAGGGACCCCATTAAAGACTTCAACTACGAAATTTTACAGGAAAATCAAGACAAGTCGGGCATATGGACTCTACATCGAGGAAAACGCAAGGTAATGCGACCTATGAGTGTACAAAACACTTAAGGTTTGTGTAGTTAGGCCGCAGTTCCGGTCCTCGAGCTGCATTTCTGAGCTAGGCTGGTTAGCATTCGCTTTAACCGCGTCAACGCCATCCAGTTTGTCTTCACTATGGAGTTGTTTGAGGTTTTGACTTATTATTTTTGTTTTGTAAATATTTGTTCTGGAAAAGATTTAAATGTAAACTTGCTTTAACAAACATTAAAACGTGTTGTTAGGAGCCACGTAGCTGCCTGCTGAGCATCTTCGCCACGTCAGTTCGTCCACACTGGCAGCGAAGATCGCTGTTAACTGCTGGAACTTTAGCAAACACTGGACAATTCTTGCAGTACTGTATTTTTTTTTATTTAATGTGCGTTTCAGTGTCATGACATGATAGTAAATAAACACAAATTGTGTGTTTTTATGTGTTCCTTGTGTCGACAGCTACCTTTCGGCTAAACCATAACATAAAGCTCTCGGATAGAGACTGAGCTAGCTGGTGGTTTAGTTTGACTCAGAGAGTACACACCAAAGCTTAAAATAGCTCTGTTTGTGTGTGCTATTTTACAGGGAGTAATAAAAAATTTGAGTTCTTAGTTAAGTCAGTACTAATATAACGTCAACAAATGAATGAGAACGACAGACCTGGCGTATTTATAAGGTGAACCATTCGTCTGTTGTATCGGTAGGTTTTCTTTTAAAGCTTATTAATAACCAAGTTGTTTGGCTTTGCAATGAAAACCTCGTGTCAATTTCTTCTGTAGACAACTGGAGAACCAGTGTCAATCTTTTTGTACGAAGTGGCACAGGGAACAGAGGAGCAAACACAATTGGCCAAAGCAGCTTTCAAACGCATGAAGACACTGAGGCATCCTAACATCTTGTCATATGTAGATGGATTGGAGGTGAGCACTGACTGGTCTTTGTGCTGAATCATAAAGTATAAGGGAAAGTTCTGCTTCAGCTTTATTACTTTATACATTTATTTACTTTTCAGTTTTTTGGTTTTTGATGATTTTTCTATGATATTGAAACCTGTGACACTGGATCAAACAACAAAACAATAGATTGAGAAATAATCATTTCAAATGGAGGATATACCTGGTCATGAACTCATCTTTATAATGCAAATGATCTAATCTGGTCAGCAAGTCTGCATAATCACTTTACATTATACAGAATAAAAAGTATGCATAATAAAATATTATTATATAAAGTTATATACACAAAGAGATGGTGGAGAAATTAAGAAGGAGTGCTTTTAATAGCACAGACCAAATAAATATAAACACAAATATATTTGTGTATTTAAATTTCTGTTTGCAGAGTAGCAGGTGCGATGGTGACAAAGATGTTATTTGGCACTTGTTACTATCCACAGTTAAGATTTTTAAAGGTCTAGCTTAGTATGATCCAGTTATGTGCATCTTGTCATGGTCAGATCCAAGGTCTCGACTGATCTCTGTTATCATGAATGCCCTCTGTGGTTTTCCAGAATGTTCAGTCAGATTAAACGTATGCTTACAAACTGTGTCGCTAAATTCCATGTACCAAACGTTATGCTTAACAATTAGCATCACACACAGCTAACAGGCTCACTTATTTACTGTTAAAATGCTTTGTTAAGAATTTATGGTTCAAAGAAAACTAAAAAATATGTAAAAAAAAAAAAGAAAGTTACATGGATGTTCTGTAAGCTTTTAATGTCTGTATTTAAAGTATAGTTTGTACTTGAGCAGTAGTTTAGCAAAAATGTGCTCAACTCCTTAAGACTTCTTTATTTATAGCAGCCAGTTATTGTTAAAATAGTGCCTGTAGCACTTTTGTTCAGTCTTTTAGTCATTACAGTCATTAAACCCATTAAACCCATTGACTTAAAGTGTTTGTTAGCACTTTTAGAGTTGTAGCTCCAGTACTATACTAAGAAAGCAAAAATATTGGCAGACAATATCTCTTGGCTGATTGACTTAATATGGAGTAAGTGGAAAATAGTGTAAATTAGATTTTTCACCTACGTACATTTATTTTTTATTTTAACGGTGCCTTGTGCTAATTAAAGGGTTTATAAAGCTTCAAATTAGTGAAATGTTTTAAAAATGTTGATTTTTGTTGTGAGCTTATGGTTAATTCATGTACTAAAAAAGTCACTTGCATTTTGCTGAATCAGAATATAGGAACAGTTGGATCAGTCAGGCAGTTCTCCATGTGAAATAGAAGTGAACATTATATGAATGTGCAGTGACCAGTCCTGGTCTTTTCCTGTTCTTCTCCCTTAACATTAGACGGATAAAAGCTTATACTTAGTCACAGAGCCAGTGACCCCCCTTGCTGCACACTTGAAAGTCAGAGCAGAGGCTGGTGGTTCAGGGGAGCTGGAGATTTCTTGGGGCCTTCATCAAATTGTGGTGAGTAGATGTAATGAAATACACTAGAAGTTAAAGCAATATCTATTTACTTATTCAGTTTTCACTACACTTTAAATACATACCCACACTCTTTCATTCATTGGTTTCTTAGAGAAAATGTTATTTCCATATATATTCTGCTTTATTATTTGCATGTACAACGGATGCACCAGTACAGGAACTCTCAACCTATGGCAAAGTCCACTATTTTTCTTTATGTGAATGTTGGTATGCACACACACATTTGTAAAATGTGCAAAATTGGATTACATCAATACAGAGAAATGTAACATTTATATTACAAACACTGCAAAATTAATAAAATTCAACTGTTGATAGTGAAGTATACAGACACATTATTAATGCATACAGACTCTAAATTATTGTTTTTTCAAGTTTTTCAGCCACACTCATTGCAAACAGGTGTATAAAATCTATCACATAGCAATGAATTCTTTATATTTTAACATCTGTGTCTCTGATCTTTTCTGCTCACTGGTCTTTCTTTTCAGAAAGCACTGAGTTTTTTAGTGAATGACTGTCATCTTCTCCATAACAATCTTGGGACGTGGGCAGTATTTGTGGATCGAGCAGGTGAATGGAAACTAGGGGGGTTGGATCATGTGAGTTCAGACCAGGGTGAATCTTCCTCCCTACCTCCAGCCAAAGTAGTGAACCCTGACCTGGAGAAGTATGATCCCCCAGAGAGCCCCAGCAGTGGAGGAGAGAAGTGGTGAGTGAGACATTGGGAGGAGAAAAGGGTTGTTTGACAGCGTACTACTGACTATTGCAATTCACCATTTTGTATTAAATAAATCAATTTAATTTGCACTCTCCGTATATTGGCATGGTGTACCATGGTTCCCCTAGGTCCTTGAAATCTTTTAAAGTTTATGAATTTGAAGAAGAAAAATAGTCCTTTAAAAGATCTGGGCAATATTTTCATAGTTATTGTTATCATGGAAAAATATGATTTTTTTTAGCATATTATAGCATATTATTATAAGACTGACTAAAAAGAATTTGTACACATGCTTTGATATATATGTTTTTAAATATAGCACTGCTGGCTCATTTTTGGTTGTTCCATGTTTGCAGATGACAGAAAAAGGTACATTTTGGAAAAAACATTGCGTATTAGGAAAATATTACTGCCACACTGAGTCATTGAGAGTGCTTGAGTTAGTTTCAGATTGACTGTAATAGAAATAAACATTAAATCTAACATTAAATCTAACAAAGTAAATAAGTAAATGTTTTGCTGTCTGCATTTGTGTCTCTTACCTTCTATGCTTCCTGCATCTTTCATGCACCTCTGCCTTGAGATGTTAATGATCATGTGCATGCATTAGTAATTGAAGTGAAATTATGCAGATTAATTAGCATCAAGCAAGTGAAACTGTATGGGTTTTTTATTTTCCTAGCTCTAGGCTGAACAACCTGGCTAGCAGACAATTCCAAGAATGTTGAGTTAGGCATTTATATATTTGACTAATATATGTGCCATAGTATATATGTCTGATACCTATTTCAAATGCTTTCATTTTTGTCCTTAGGTACAGCAAGTACTTAGGATTCTAGTAAATGTAGGTGCTAACCTAGTGTGGAAAGTTCCATATACATTCCAGTGGGAATTAACTTGGTACTGAGTACTAATACACTGAAGATTTCTGTATTGTTAAATGTCAAAATAATCTGTGGGTTATTTGTTTACTAATATAATCAATACTGCCAGCCTATTTTTTCACAAAACTAGATTAAACCAGTCCTTCAGGTTAGAAACAACAGCTCACATTTTGTCACTGAATGCTTGGAGTCTATTTTTTCTTCTTATACCCAGAGTAAACTGCACGGATTCTCACAGAAATGAATAGAACTTTGTGTATCTGTATGTGCACTCAGGTCAGGAGATGTATGGAGGCTGGGTTGTCTAATTTGGGAAGTGTTTAATGGAGTTTTGCCTCGTGCCTCATCACTACGATCTCTTGGCAAGGTAATCCTGTTCAACATTCAGTTTAGTGCATTTAATAAATTTGCCCATGCATAGTGAATATGATGCATGAGGAAGTCTCTGAAGAGCGAAAGAACATACAGTGGAGAAAATCATTTTTGACCCCTCGCTAATTTTGTATGTTTGCCTACTTACAAAGAAATGAACAGGGTTTTTTTTAACAGTGAGAGAATATCAAAAAGATAATCCAGAAAATCACATTATATAAAAAATATATGTTGATTTGCTTTTCATTGAGTGAAAAAAAGTATTTGATCATCTAGCAAAACAAGACTTGGTATGTGGTGGCAAAAAAAAGCACAAAGGTCAGATGTTTCTTGTAGTTGATGACCAGGTTTGTCCACATAACAGGAGGAATTTTTGTCCTTTCCTCTTTGCAGATGATCTCTAAATCATTATGGTTTTGAGGTTGTCATTTGGCAACTCAAAGCTTCAGCTCTCTCAATAGATTTTCTATAGGATTAAGGTCCAGAGACTGGCTAGGCCACTCTATTACCTTAATACACTTTCCAAACCACTTCTTTGAAAATCTTCCAAGCGAAGAAGGTTCACTTTACAATTTACTGTATATATTTTATATAATGTTATTTTTCTGGATTTCCTTTTTGATATTCTATGTCTAACTGTTAATATAACTTTTAAAATAAATACATATAAATGAATAAATATTTTTCAGTGGGCAAACTTACAAAATCAGCGAGGGGTCAAATAATTATTTCCTCCACTGTATAAGCATCTCTAGTTTAATCTCTCTAAGATTGTTTGTATTTAGTCACAGTATGTTTTAAATGGTTGTTCTCCTTCTGTCTGGCAGATCCCAAAGCAGCTAGTACCACATTATTGTGAGCTAGTAGGGGCAAACCCAAAGGTTCGCCCAAACCCAGCTCGCTTCTTGCAGAATTGCCGCTCTTCTGGTGGCTTTCTGAGCAACAGCTTTGTGGAGAGCAATCTCTTTCTGGAGCAGATTCAGGTAGAGCTACACCATCTAAATAGTGATAACTACATGTACTGAAAAAAGAAATACAAAAAATGTACTCTGAAGCATGTAAATGTGATTATTTATTCTAAAATATCTATGTTAGAAGTCGAAATAGAAAATAGAAATTTCATTAGACCACTGTGGTAATATAAGTTCCCCCCTAAATGGTGTTAGTCATTTTTATGTGCTTCATACAGGCATGTTTTTATTGCAACAAATCTACCTCTGTGTTTAGATTAAAGAGCCAGCAGAGAAGCAACAGTTTTTCCAGGATCTGAGTGATAACCTAGACTCCTTCCCTGAGGATTTCTGCAAGCACAAAGTTCTGCCTCAGCTTCTGACGGCGTTCGAATTTGGCAATGCTGGTGCTGTGGTTCTCACGCCACTCTTTAAGGTAATTCATTTTAGGCAGCATTTGGGTTCACATACGGTGCTAGGTGTTGAAATAAAGTTGTCTTACTGACCAAATTATTGCATACTACTGAGTATCAGATAAGTCTGTCTCAATCAATCCCAAATTTCTTTTCTGTAATTTGCAAGTATAAAAGTTGTACACATTTATAAAGCGAAGATATAAAAAGAATCAATAAAGGACAAAAATGAGAACAACATATGGTACTGTAGTGATATCTGACTTTGTGTCAAAATTCTTTGTTATCTCAGGATTTAAGTGTTTATTTAGCGATGTTCTAGAAAAAAAAAGTAAATAGATCCTGACCTTGAGTTATACAAATTTTTTTTCCAGTAAACTCCACATGGAGTTCATGCAGCTTTAGGTGTAGCTTTAGCTTTTGCTGTAGGCAACCAAGATTATTTTTTTAATGTTTCTGTTCAGGTGGGAAAATATTTATCTGCTGAAGAATACCAACAGAAAATAATTCCTGTCATAGTGAAGATGTTCTCCTCTACTGATCGAGCGATGAGGATACGACTTCTGCAGCAGGTCACCTTCCTTGTACCTCTGATTTTGTTAAAGGCAGCATCGATGTTAATTTGCACATTAGTACTTAAGTTATGTTCATTGTTCCTCACTCTTCTGTCTTCTCATCGTTCTTACAGATGGAGCAGTTTATTCAGTATTTGAACGAAGCAGCAGTCAATTCTCAGATATTCCCTCATGTTGTTCATGGCTTCACAGACACAAACCCAGCCATTAGAGAACAAACTGTCAAGGTACTTACTCTTTAAACCATCATGGAATTTCTCAAGAATAGTTTTGGATTTAAGCCAACCTTCACTGTTTGAGTGATACCTAATGTTGACAATTCATTGGAAGAACAGTTTCTTTATCTTTCTTCTCATGACTGAAAGAACATGATGGAGTCACTAATTCTAGTTTTGTGGACCAGAAGTCATCACGTAATGAAAATACACATTGTTAAACTTTTGGTTCTGGAACAACCCCTCTAAAATGTCCAATAATTCCTATAGTTCATGCTCTTTAAAACTATGGAGTACAACTGATAACCTAAGCCAAATTAGCTAAATCGCAAAACTTTATTGTTAACTAATGTTCGTACTGTGTTGACTAGGAAGGGTTATTGTTTAATGTGTTTTTTTTCTGTGTTGTCTATGGGCGACCACCAGTCTTGTCAAACAAACAGTGACTTTTGAGCCAGCATATTGTATACTGCATACAGCATCAGTAAATACTATATGCTGTGTGCTAATCCACATGGGAGTGTGTAGTATCCCTTATGCCACAATTAATCATTATGTACTGTGTGCTCCTCTGTGAAGCAATATCATGAATATAGTCTACCAACACTTTTAGACCAATTTCAAGCCCTCCATGTACTGTTTAGCAGTCATCGTTACCTTTAACATGTATAATTATTAGATGTAATATCTAAAGATTGCTCTGGCTGCATATTGGAATGTCTGGCCAGAGTATCCAGTAATCTATAGATACATTTCATATCTCTTTCTTATTTCATACCATTAGTTAAATACGAGATTTGGAATGGAGTACTCAATTAACTGTTAAATCAGAAATGCCACATTTGTTTCTTCTTTGCAGTCTATGCTTCTGTTGGCTCCGAAGTTGAATGAAACAAACCTAAATCAGGAGTTGATGCGGCACTTTGCAAGACTGCAGTCAAGGGATGATCAGGGTCCCATCCGCTGCAATACCACTGTTTGTCTGGGAAAGATCGCCCCCTATCTTAATTCTGGGGTAACTTTTTCACTTCATGCATGTCTCTTGCATCACAGATCACAACAGTTTTTGGTGTATTCCCAAATTTAAGTTATATATTTCTTTAGCAATTTTAATGTACAGTAAGCTGTTTTATCAATATATATATATATCAATTATATATATAAAGTTGTAATAAATATGGCCTAAAAGCTTACTTCTGTGTTTATATGTTTATATGATGATCAGATGCGTCAACGGGTGTTGACCTCTGCATTCTCTCGAGCCACTAAAGACCCATTTCCTGCATCGCGGGCAGCTGGGGTACTGGGCTTTGCTGCTACACATCATTATTACAGTGTGAGCGAATGTGCCATTCGCATCCTGCCAACCCTCTGTCCACTTTCTGTGGACCCTGACAAAAATGTCAGAGACCAGGTAACCTACCACTCAGATCAGCTTTTACTATGGCTGCAGTTTGTTTAGAATATTATAAGAACTCTAATATTATAATTTTAGTAATATATCTATTGTAATATTTAGTTCTATCTATAAGTCTCATGTCATGTCTCACTTTTTAGGCATTTAAAGCCATTAAGAGTTTCCTGAATAAATTGGAGACTGTTTCTGATGATCCATCTAAAATAACTGAAATAGGTATGACAGTTTGTGTACATTATGTTTTGTGACTGTCTGATATCCTTTAAATATCATCCTATGATATCATAAAGATGAGGGTTATCTATTAAAATGTAACATACTGCTGATTTTTTATTATATTAAAACTGCCCATGTAATAGCATTATAAGTGCCAGTTGTGGCTCTTTCTGTATAACTTATAATAATAATAATAATAATAATTTTTTAAAAATGATGTGGCCTTCTCCTTCCAGAGAAAGATGTGACTGCTTCCGCTCAAGTTGGCGGATCAGCTGCAACATGGGCAGGCTGGGCAGTGACGGGGGTCTCCTCTCTCACTTCCAAACTTATCCGTAATGCCCCTGCTGGCAGTGAAGAGGCACCAGCTGGAAATTTTCCAACAGCACAGTCTACAGCTGATACAGGTGGAACAAATGCAGCAGGTAAGTAAAGACTCCTAGTAGAACAGAGGTTCTAAACAAAGTGGCTGTTGCACCAGGAGCCCAGATATTACTTTCTTCAATGTGTATGTTCCTCTCATGTGTTTGTGTATTTTGTATTTTTTGTGGTATTTTTTCTTTTGCCTTTTTTCACAACTTTTTCTTCATTTTTAAGGCTCAGAGACTAAAGTACATACATCAACTACTCCTGCATCAGCCACTAACCAACCAGAAGCTTCCCATGTTGTAGATGAAGCAGAGGAACCAGTGGGAAATCGGTGGGACGATGAGGACTGGGGAAGCCTTGAGGTGATGGACCACACGTTAATTAGTTTCAGCTTTCAGAATACTACAGATGCTTGAATGTGCTTCTTTGTGTTCTGTGCGCTACCAGGATCCAGAGAAAGCACAAACCGATCCAGACGACTGGAATTCAGATTGGTCTGCTAAGTCTTCAACCCAGAAAAAAAGCAGTGTAAGTATTTTTAACATGTAAGTATATGTTTTTCTGAATGAGAAACTGTAATGATAGATATTCTCTTTTTTTAAATTAATACAACTGGAGCATATCATCAGTGTTTTTTCATCAGTGTATCATCAGATCATTTTTGTAATATATAAATAAGCACAGTTTGGTATGGAATTCCATTTTTGACATGTATTTCTGAACAGATGACCGGTATCTGTGTTTTCTTGTAGATGGGCCGGACTTCCTCTGCAGCTATGAAAAAACAGAGTTCTGATTGGAGCAGCTCGGGTTGGGATGCTGATGACAGCTGGTCTAATGAGAAAGATGCAGATGGTCAAGGTCAGAGTTCACCTGCAGACGAAGGATGGGGAAATGACTGGGAAGATGATGGAGCTCTTGCAGAGAGCTTCAACCCAACACCACGGAGTACTACTCCCTCCTCTTCCTCAGCATTTATTTCCAAGAGTGCCAGCTCTGAACAGGAAAGTGTACGATTGTCCAGTGACTATAACTGGGACAGTGCAGGTGGAAAAGGGACAACATCTGACTTGTTCTCCAATGTTTCCCAGAGAGCCAGTCCTGCAACTGCTGCTATGGTGAGTTGGGAGTGAGAGTTGAAAGTTAAAGAGGAGAAAATGGAAAATGTTGAAGCAAGAGATTTTAATGAATATGGAAGTATTTACAATGAAGTATGATCTGTGTATGTATCTCTTTACATGGTGAAACTATGATGCAACTTTAGTTGCATAAAACTTGATGTGAAGTTGAATATAATTTGCATTGCATAATGTTACATGTAAAAGTTGAACATGACTTGTGTCACTTTTTTTGTTAGCCTGATGTAACTTGGTCTATGTTGCTTAGATATTCCCCACTTTTTTACATTAAAACTGGTGTAAATAATTAACAGTCAAATATAAGCTAAATATAGTATTTCCCCAAAGATAGGCTGCACCACGCTATAGTCCACCCCATTCTATAAGCTGCAGAAAATTATCATTTATGTTTTAAAACTCTAAGATAAGCCACCCCATGTTATTAGTCGCAGCATTACTTAATTTATCTATCTGAAGTAAAAGGGTCTAACTTGATTATACCCCTGGAGACCTTTGCAGTTCTATACCGGTAGTGACATATATACCGTAGTTGATCATAAACAATTAAATTGATCAAATTTGGAACTTAACGCTGAATTTAGAATGTCTAATATCCGAGTTGAACGCGTCCAACATTAGTGACAGCAGAGCAGCACTGTTCGCAATTGACATTTACGGAATGAAACCAATTCTACAACCGCTTTTAGTACTTTACACAGGAAAGGTAGTGTAAGCAATGGCACTTTACATGTTCCGTGTTTTATACTGACTTATCACTGATTTATCTTTGCATTGCTTTTTGAACGGTTCATTGCTGCAGTAAACAGTACATTTAAAGTCAACTAATCATTGGGGGTGGCATCTTTTTGTACTGAATTATACTGTTGGCGAATGTGTTCATGTTTTTAAATAGGTCGCCCCATTTAAGCAAGACGCACCCAATGCCAGGTTTGCAAAATCAATGTATAACGTGCGGCCTATCATTGACTAAATATGGTTGAACCTAGCATATTTGTAAGTAAAACAATACAGTATATGAATTTTCTATGTGACAGATTGTTTTTGAGGTGCTTACTTGGAAATATATTCATGCAGGTAGTAGTGTGGAAATTTCATTATGTAAAACCGTACTTGTGTATTTTTCTTTGTGTGCATGTTTCTAGAAGGCTGATGATGGCTGGGGAGCAAATGCTGCTGGTGACTGGGGAGCGGAGGAGAACTGGGAGTCACTGGATGGTGATCAGGGTTAGTTAATAGAAATGCTTGGCTTCTTTGAATACGAGCACATGCATTGTCTTTTGCATAATTTTATTTCTCATTGGACTGTTTTCAAAATAAACAGTGGCACTTTAAGTCTAATAGTGCACAACAACTAAGGTGTAAAATCAGAATCAGAAAACTTTTATTAATCATGGAGGAAATTACTTTGCTGCGACTGCACATGGAGATATACAGACATAGTTACAAAATCAAAGTATCGAGTACGAGTAAATAAGGTGATAAAAAAAAAATATATATATATATATATATAAATACAATAAAATATAACATTAAAATAAGAGATCTTGAATAAATAAATAAGCCAGCACTGAATGGCCTGCAGTGGTAACTCAAGCTGTTATATATACATGGTATCTCACAAAAGTAGGTACACCCCTCACATTTTTGTAAATATTTTACAACACTGAGGATATGACACTTTGATATAATGTAGAGTACATGATGAGTACATAATGAGAGTACACCCCCATGTAAAAATGTCCAAATTTTGTCAACTGTCAATATTTTGTGTGGCCAACATTATTTTCCAGCACTGCCTTAGTGACATCATGGAGCTGGTGGATGTTAGAGACCTTGTGCTCCTCCACCTTTCATTTGAGGATGCCCCACGGGTGCTCAATAGGTGTGTTTGGGGTCATTATTATGTTGGAATACGGAGGGTCCTCGATGATGGGGTTCCGTTCCTCAGCCTAGGCCATCTTATTATAGAGCAACAATTCTTTTTTTCCAGAACCTTAGAGAGGTCTTTGCCATGTGGTGCCATGTTGAACCTGTGACCAGTATATGAGCGTGTGAGAGCGAACACCAAATTTAACACACCTGCTCCCCATTCACACCTGAGACCTTGTAGTACTAACAAGTCACATGACACCATTGAAGGAAAATGGCTAATTGGGCACAATTTGGAATTTTTTTACTTGGGGGGGGTTTCAGCAGTTTAGACATTAGTTCAAGTTCAGATTTTATTCTTCACATACACAATCATACAAGTACAATAGTCAGTGAAATGCTTTGTCAGAAGAGAAAAGTAAAACAACAATATTGGGGGTAGATGGGACATTTAAAAAAATTTGGGCAGGGGGGTGGGAGGAAAAAAACACACCCTTTTTAAAGCCTGTTTAACACATTCACACTTTTGCAGACTGCGAACGATAGCTGTGCCCAGGGAACAACACCTTCCTGCTTCTCAGGGAAGGGAGCGTTTGGAGGGATCAGGGTGTGTGGTGTGTGTGTGTGCAGTCCATGTGTGCGTGCGTGTGTGTGTGTGTGTGTGTGTGTGTGTGTGTGTGTGTGTGTGTGTGTGTGTGTGTGTGTGTGTG
>JBBIGC010000033.1:8655086-8667652 GCA_037576955.1 Lepidarchus adonis
TTAGGGTGAGAATGAGAGATACAATTTGGGTTGGATAAAATGCATTTTCCATTTAATCCTTAATAGTCCGTCACTGGTCTCTGGTTCCTTTTGTCTTGCAAAGCGGCAAGTTTCACCAAGATGGAATCAATTTCACTGTGCAGAGTCCCTTCCTCGCAGTCACTGTACAGTTTGTGATCACCGCTCTGCTCACCTCAGTAATTATTCCGGTCAGCTTTTGAGGCATCTTTTCGACAGCTGAACCGTTTTTTCAGTCGTTGATCCCAGAAAACCTAATCTAATCCAAACAACAGTATTTCTGTCAACGGAGATCCTCCAGATAAGATTAATTCCACATCCTCGATGGACCCCACAGATCGGCAAACCAGCCGGCACTCCCAGCCGACCATGGTGTGCACCGTGCAGACAGTCCAGCAGGACAATCAGTCTCCCCTGAACCAAGAGTGTCAATTGCATTTAGAGACCAGTTGATCAAATCTATTTCAATCCATGGTTTCAAACAGCCAGGCAGTGAGAGCCTCTGAGCACGAGACGGCAGCAAGCAGGGAGAGCTGGGAGAGGAAAAAAGTGTGACCGCCTCCCTCGAGAGCCAGAGAAGGATTAGTGATTCGTGATTTCCGATCATTGTGAATACACCACTGTCCTCTGCATTTCACATGCACACGTGGAGCAGCGGGCAACTATCAACAGCGCCCAGGGAGCAGTGAAGTGGGGACGGTACCTTGCTCAAGGGTTCCTCAGTGGTGCCCAGACTAGGACCTGCGACCTTCTGATCCCAGGGGCAATGTCCTAACCACTAGGCCACCACTGCCACACACACCAATAATGGATTTGTTGAGTTATTTTAAGAGAACTTTGAATTTACACTGTTATACAAGATGTACTTTGACTACATTTTATCAAAGTGTCATATCTTCATATCTGAAGTAGAAGCATCTTAACTTTACACATGTGATGGGTAACGTTGGTAACAAAGTTTCCTCACTTAAATGTAGCTGCCCCATCCAGCCTCTCAAACATTTTCAGCCCATCGCTACAGTACTTTATATCCTAGTATTTAATACACGCTAAGAAAAAGCTAAATTTAACAAATGAAAGGAACAAATGTTTATTGCTGACTGGGAAAAGATGTCAGTCGTTCGTCTACATGTAACTTCATCAGTTCACTGAAATGCAAAAATTATTAGTCTTGCCTTATTTTAAATCAGGTCAATAAAATTTGTCAATTGCGACCTGTGCTGCTTTACTGTTGCTGAGGTCGGACACACGCTCATCTTGAATATTGCAGATGTTGCGTGGAGCTTATGTTTATGCTCAACTATGGTATGTCACTACTGGTATAGAGCTGCAAAGGCCTCCAGGGGTCTATCAAGTTAGATGCTTCTACTTCAGATCGATAAATTCAGTAATGCTGTGACTTATAACATGGGGTGGGTTTTAAAACGTAAATGAGCATTTTCTCTGGCCTATAGAATGGGGTGGCCTATAATGTGGAGCAGCCTATCATTGGGAAAATACAGTATTTAGCTTACATTTGACTGTTAATTATTTACGTACCGTATTTCCCCAACAATAAGCCACAGCTTATGAGTTTTACAATCCTGGTATTAGTTGCAGCTTGCTTAAATGGAGCGGCCTATCTAAAAATATAAACACATTCATTAAAAGTATAATTCAGTGCACAAAAAGACTAATCTAAATGTTTAATGCAGTTAATTTGCAATTTAATGTTTAATGTTATGTTTAATGCAGCAACTAACAGTTCGAAAGCAACACAAAGCAAAGATACATCCTAGTGTATAAGTTGGAAAAAGCTCAATTTAACAGAAATAAAAGGGAAAAAAGCTTATTGTTGGCAAAATTAGGTGTTTGTAATAAGTAAGAATTTCTTAAATGTTCAAAAGGGAGAGAGAATTTACCATTCACAAAATGTTCATCTGTTCATCATTCGAGGTAGTGCTATGACATCCATTATCTCAAAGTGACTTCATGAATCCTTTCGTATGGTACAACAGCCTATGTCTTCAGAATATATAAAGAAGGTATTACATGCTAAATAGCAAATAAGTGGAAGTATTTACTAAAATCCAACACATTGTAATTGGAAATGAATGTTTCATTTTATTTCATTTCATTTTAGGTCTTAGTAAGGCTGAATTAGCCAAGAAGAAGCGTGAAGAAAGGAGAAAAGAGCTAGAAGCCAAACGGGCAGAGCGAAAGGCAACCAAAGGCCCTCTTAAACTGGGTGCACGCAAACTGGACTGAAACAGTGAAGGTGTCTGGAACAGAAGCAAGGCAAATCTTAGAACCTTGATGGATAAGCAGAAGGACGTTGACCTTGATTCTTGATAAGTGGCATCAGAGGAATTAAGTGCTGTCTCTTCATTGGTTGTCGGATGGGGTGGGTTGAAAGTGTCAAAACAATCACCCATCACCTACAAATGTAATGGGCAACACATCCTCCACTACGACATTACCTCTGCTGATAGAATAATACAATGATTCTTTTTATACTGATTACCGTATCAGTTTATCATGTGCATGGACTATTACTGCAGAATGACACTGGGAGTCTTAAGACTTTTTTATATTAAAAAATGTATGTACTTCACCCTAGATATTGTAGTATGTGTGTATGTTGAATATACACTCAATACTGAATGCCTGGGCCTTGAGAGAACACCAAATGGATGGTTGTGTATTCAGAAGTTAAAGGTCGGTCATATGATCACTGTCCCAGCAAGACCTGTGTAATCCCAGTGCATGAACATTGTTTGTTACAGAAACAAGATACAATTCCCATGACTTCTATGTGCTGTCACAGGGCTTATGACAATGTGAGGAGAGGGATGTTTTTTTATTTTTGGTATGTGCCTTCTTTTCTTTTTGGTAGAGGTACTGTAAGGTGTGGGCAATTAAGCTGATGATCGATCTATCCCCCCCCCCCCCTTTATTTTAACACATGCCTTTGGTCTGAATGTTGACTTTTAATATCTGGTGCAATATGTTGAGAAGGATGAATCATATTACATGCACTCATGAGAATACAATGTTAAAAAGTTACAATAAAAACCTAAGCGACTTTGCCTCCTCAGACATGCTTTTGCCCCTTGCTCAACCACAATGCAATACTCCACTTATTTACTGCCAAGTATTGTGTCAGGGTAAACAGAAGTCTGTTTCAACAGTTCCAAGCGCTGCTTGCCAATTGACAAAATGCTTTGAAGCAGGCCTTACACACTTTTTATATGCATTAGTACATTTATCACAATGTAAAATTGCATACTTTGACATGTGTAAAACAATTGTTTATACACTTGAGTCCAAAACACATTAAATTGGTAACAGCACACTATATTCTGCCCATGAATCAGTTCTATAAATATTAAACAATAATTAAGACCATCACTGGAGATAACAGCATGTTGTACACAATGTCTGCTCATGTTAATAGACAAAGGTCAGTGTATCCCCCCAGCACATTATTGCACTTCCAGACTTTACCCAAGAACTGGAATGTGAACTGATAAGTTGTTACACAGCTGTCAGTTGTTAAAAATGTTTGGACAACCCCCACAACAGTAACTAACTCCAGTCTGAAAAGAAAATGCTTTTTAAATGTTTTAATATATATATATATAATTAAACAAGTGTGTGTATATTATATATACACTAATACAAATGTCAATTAGAATATTATCTTTTTATTTACAAAAATTACATTTCATTTTTAGTCAGTAAATATTAATTGTGCTCCAAATTAACAGAAAAAAAACATTGAGTTTGGTCTTTGTACAAAAGGAGTATTTTGGCCAGGGGTATGCAAACTTTTGCTCTCAACTGTGTGTGTGTGTGTGCGCGTGTGTGTAATACGTATTCCTTTATAACAAAGACTTACAAAATGACTCTTGTGCTTAAAACCAAAAAGTATATGGTGTTTGGTCATCTCAGTGGACAGGTGCATAGAGTAAAAAGGCTTGCTGGTGATCGCTCCCACCATCTTAGAATTCAGTGTGTGCTCTTCTTTTCCTTGTTTCCCGACCCAAATATGGCCGTTGCAGCAGCAAGAACTCCGACGCTAATCACAGCAGCAATACCCACACCAACACCGACCTCCACTGCTTTCCGCACCTGCGGACACAGAATGGCCGGCAAATAATACTTTAGACATTAAAGACATTTTAGAACAGAAGTGTGTGCAGGCTTCATCAGAATGCATTTATTGCTGATACTACCAATTTGATGTGACTGGTCTTGCAGGCACCAGTATTGTGTTTTGCTTGTAAAAGAGACTGTCATGTTAATAAATTCACAGTGGCTAGACACAGGAGAGAGCTAGTTAATTTCAGCTTTAAAGTTTTTCAGCTGGCAAGTACTGTTCAGATTTTTTTAAAGAAGTATGTGAGATTGACAATTTAAAGAGATCTGCCTCATTTCATACAATTAGCCCACAAAAACAAGTATTTCAGAGTGTGTACCACAACATATCAGTTATGTTTCCAGAGCTGTGTAGCTGTATTCTCTGTGAAACATTCTGTATCATCAGATACTGTGTATTAGGACCAGGGGCAAAAAACAAATATCTTTGAAATCAAAAAATGGTGTACCTGTCGAGACTCCGCTTTTCCATATCTCAGTTCGGTGACAAAGTGCTCACAGTTCCCACTGAACACGCAGTAGGGCAGCTCCTGGCCCAGAAGGCTGTAAGCATCCTCTAGGATGTCCCTGACTGCACGAGGCTCATATTTGTTGTCCAGTAGGTTGTTAATGGAGAACAGGTCGTTACCGACAACGTCCCATAGCTGCTCTTTTTTCACCAAGGCCTTGTCATACAGGACAGACATCATACTGTATGCGCCAGCCTGGGCGCGCTCAGCTGTGGACAAAAGAATGGGACAAAAGCAGTTTATTTTAGGCCACTGCTCACAACAGCAACCACCCATACTGACCTAACTGGTATGTGGGCATGGGTGTGGCTCAAAATGAAAATGAAAGTCATTAGAAGACATGGGCCCTATGGTCATTATGGCATGCACAGCACTAGTGGAGGAACATGTTTAAGAATTAAACTTACAAGGTGGTGCTAGGTGGATGATGTAACCCTCTCCAACATAAATGGCCCAGTGCTGGTATGTACCACGGAAGATTTCAATCAGGTCACCTGGCTCTGGCTTTTCCTCAAACTGGAAGATAAATAAGATTTAAGAAAAAAAAAAAATCACTGGACCAGATGTAGACACCCTGACACAGAGGATGCAATATTAAAGGAATGGTTCATAAAACAAAATGCTTGAAGCATAATCAGTCAGCCAGGACATGCCTGCAGTTTAGTTTTGCACTGGAGTCAATCACCAAAAACTTTCTACTCACCTGACTTGGCGCCATTGTTACTTCTTTGTGCTCTGCTCGGAGTCCTTCCTGTGAGGAGCAGGTGATATGTCTCACAGCACAACACAGTACATACTTGTTCAGTAATAGCAGGTGCACAGCATAATCGTTTCCTGAACTGTTAGGTGCAGGTTGTATTTGGCCCGGAGCTGCTACGGCCATTGGGTCCAAATAACTAAGGTGTCATTGATCACTCTGCATCAGCCCCAAGTTAATGGGAACACATACTGGCGGTCTACAGCTAGTTCTGTTAGCCGTATAGAAACAATTGTTAGGTCGCCATATTTGTTAAAACTCTCACAGCTTAAAAAAAACAATACCCATCACGCATCGTCTTTCCTTGAAATGGCTGTTGATTTTATAAGCCACCGAGTTAATCCGAATAACGCTGCCAGTCGTCACTAAGCCGCGCATTAGTGTTGTAGATTTGTAAAAAAAAAAAAAATGGTCGCGTATATATAATAAATAAATAAATCAAGTAGTACATACCACAACACACTCAGAGCTCGGAAATGGCCTCTCTGTCTTTCAACCGCCGTCAGTGTCCAAAGAGCAACAGCCCACAGTCAGCTGAACCCACACCGTCGGTGACAGTGGCTATTTGTGTACAGGCGCACGCGCAGCTCTTTTAAAGCTACCAGTGAAATAACGGAGCACCCCCCACCTCCCCTTACAGTTACGAACCTTTTTCAAAAATAAAATCCAAGCCTAAACCTTTCTTGCACGAATAATTGAACAGGTCCATCTATAATAATAATAATAATAATAATAATAATAATAATAATAATAATAATAATAATATTATTATTAATTATTATTATTATTATTATTATTATTATTATTATTATTATTATTATTATTATTATTATTAGTAGTAGTAGTAGTAGTAGTAGTAAAAGTATTATTAGTATTAGTATTAGTATTGTTGTTGTTGTCGTTTTGTATATAATTATGATATATTATTATATATCAGGTTCAGAAACATCTACTATCAAGAACTTTATTTGTAATTAATTATAACAACAACAACAACAACAATAATATATATATATATATATATTTTTTTTTAAAGTTTTAATTATCAAAAATGATATTGTTTAAGTGAACAATCTTAGACTTATGGCAACAAATCACTTGGGCTATGGCAATTATGTACTGACTCTATGGAGGGGGACATCCTGTTATTGCCTGTGTTTGACCATAATTCTCAGCTGATTAACCACAAGATGAAAGCAAAATTTTATCCATTTATATAATCTATAAATGATTCTAAAATGCATGCAAATCTGTCTGATCTCCACAAACAAGCTCTATTTATTGGAAAATTATGATGACATTTTCTACATGTAACTGTATATTATAGAATATTATGGTCATTACAACAAGTAGAAGATTTGGCTGATTGGTCTGACAGTGACTTTGTCTTGGACTTGTTTAATTAAAGTGGCCAATTTTGACATTTTCTACATGTAACTGTATATTATAGAATATTATGGTCATTACAACAAGTAGAAGATTTGGCTGATTGGTCTGACAGTGACTTTGTCTTGGACTTGTTTAATTAAAGTGGCCAATTTTTACCTTTTGAAGAATTTGCCAGAAAACCTAGATTTGCTGTCTGTTAAAAGGGATATGACAAATACTGAAGTTCCCATCCCTCTTCCTCCACATGATTCAGAATAGTATCCAGTTTATCCGGCTTTCTAATGTCAATAGGAAAGTTTTTTTTTTTACTGAGTGCGCATGAGCCCTTTTCAAAATGGCCGATATTGCTTCATCCACGTTTATCGCACTAGGAGAGGAAAGTACTATTTTCCCCCCAGATGTTCCCCCACAAATGTGTCAGTGCTGTCAAAACTTAAATTGCTCCTTTATCACAATACCCTTTGAACACACAACCTGTATTCAATGTCCTCTGGAGAGGACATCAGGTCTTACTACCTCTCATTTTGATCACTGTTTACAAAATAGAAAGGAGATGAGTAAAGCAGAGATAATTTTGCTGAGAATAAATGCAGGAGAGTCAGACACAGAATTGTCAGGAGATGAGCTGGACGTTTGGACAGCAAAACAGGAAGAGGAAGTCTCAGAGGATGATTTTTCAGTTGTTGAGGAGCCTTTGCAGGAGCAAACTGAGAACAATAATCACTCATTACAATTGAGGAGCAATGTGCAAGCCATGGAGATGATGTTTGTTAGAACAGCTCTCACACACATTGTGAGCATGAGTGGCCTTGTGGTTATGACCTTGCCCTTTTGAAGTTCGCAGGTTCAAGTCCTGGCCTAGGCACCACTGAGGAACCTTTAAGCAAGGTACTGTCCTGCTACACTGCTCACCAGGTGTTGTTGTTGTAGTTCTCTTGGTCACAGAAGAGCCCCAGAACAATTGAATATGGATTGCCCATATCACGCCATTACATGACTTTATGATGAATTTTAATTTACCAAGACCCATATGATAAAAACTAAATCAATAATATTCTAAAGTGCTGCAACATGTTTATTTTGTTCACAGCATTTAACTTATAAAATAATACTAAAACATTTTTTTCCGGGTCTCAGGAGGATATGTGTTCTAAATTGTGGCAGCATCTTCCACTAGCATTACCTGAAACTGATTCTGTTCATACAGTAATCCTGCTTTTGTTCCTCCTGATCAACAGAGGGCAGCGCTGAGCAACAGGCGCAGTACTGTCTTCAGTACTAACGAGGAAACGCGCATAAGCTTCCGTTGCTTCGTCCATGTAGTTCATTCCATCGTTTATATCACGATCGATTATTCTGTAAATATTTAGTTTTAAATCCTGTGGAGTAATTGTTTTAAATCAGGTCATTATTCATGCACAAGTCGGGTTGAGCAAATTAACAATGTCTGCCATGTTTGAAGGGAATGCCTTGTCAGCGCTACAGACCCCTCACTGCTACACTCAAAGTAACTACAGGTCTGTAACAGGCAGTCTTCAGCTTGTGATTACACACAAAATAACTGACCAGTTAGCGCTTTGTATCATGCCAATGTAAATATTGTTGAGGCTATTGATCGTTGTTTTATTAATTAAACACTAAGGGTTTTACTTGTGCTTAGACTTAGTATTTTGAAATCGTTGTCTTCAGTACGCTATAATATCTCCTCTCTCTCTCTCTCTCTCTCTCTCTCTCTCTCTCTCTCTCTCTCTCTCTCTCTCAATTTCACAGTTTTATGTTTTTCAGATGCCTCTTTTTTATCAATACAAAACTCATTTTGCCAAAATATTGAATAAATAACTAAGTAGATAATTCATGTTAAATATATTTAACAGTTAAATGAGACACAACTTTTGTACTTAGCAATACAAAATGCATTTATGCATTATACATTTATCTAATTTAGTGGTTTAGACACCTGCCCATCTACATCAAATTACCAGTCTCAATTTGATTAACCTATATAGAGAATGCATCAGCATAGTGGTATCCACTTTATATTGATATAACAAGGATTTTAATGCTAAAATAAAGGTGAATAAAGTTTCAGTAAATTGTGCGTCTTCATTGAAATGAACAGGTTTTTTTTGCTATGTGCTAAGAATTATATAATATGTACTCTCTTATTAAAAATGATGTCTATTATGTGTCTTAACAATACTTTTCTTTTTCTTCTCCAGCCCTCAGGAACTTGCTTTGGAAATAAAAGCATTCATCAGTGGTGTTGACCAGACACAAGGACGTAAGCTTAGTGTACGTGATCATGCTCGCTGTGCTGTGCGTCTCCTCCGCACTGTCCCAGCATGCCGAGGGGCAGTACTGGAACACTTGAGGGGTGTTTATGATGAGTATGTGGTAGCTTTTTTCCAAGACCTTGAGGCAGAGAGTGATGGTGGAAGTAACAGCACCGGTGGAGGGACCAACACTAATGTGTCCAACCTGGAGGATGTGGTTAAGGAGATCCATGCTGTCCTGCTGGAATTTATTAGGCTTAATCCAAAAGCTTGGGCTCCATTGGTGTCTTCCTGGGCAGTGGATCTACTTGGCCAGCTCAGCAGTAAGCATGCAGGAAGAAGAGCAGCTCCTCACTCCTCCAGTCTGAACGAACTTCTCCAGCTTTGGATGTCATGTGCAGCCACTCGTTCCCTCATGGAGTGCTACTCCCAGTGTCTGGCAGCAATGTTGGCTTGGTGTCCTGATGCATGCGTAGATGCATTGTTGGATACATCCGTGCAGCACTCTCCTCATTTTGACTGGGTGGTTGCTCACATTGGCTCTGCCTTCCCTGGCACCATCATTAGTCGAGTGCTTGCTTGTGGACTTAAGGATTTTTATGCACATGGATATCCTTCAGGAGAAAAAGGCATTCAACAGCAAGTGGACAAGAGCAGCAGGGTGCCAAAAATTGGTTCAGTTGTGGGGATCCTTGGGCACTTGGCCTCCAGGCACTCTGATAGCATTAAGAGAGAGCTCCTCAGGATGTTCCAGGATAGTTTGGCTCCTCCACCGCAAACTACACCATCTTCAGGAATTGCTGGGTGGGAGAGCTCCCCTCATCTCCGTAGGGCAACTGTGCCTTTCCTGCTTCAGCTAGCTGCCCTTTCCCCCACACTCCTTGGTGCCGTTTCAGCTGAGCTGGTGGAGTTTCTCCGCCCACCTGTGCTAATTCAGCTACAGGCTCAGTTCCAGGGTATTCCCAGGGAAGAGCTGGAGAACATGCTGGGGCTGGCAGTGCACCTCATCAGTCAGACGCCTACAGGTGGAGCCCGGGTGCTGCGTTTCCTCGCTGACACTGCCACACCAGCCTCGGTTATCATTTCAGGCCCAACACCCTCCCCGCATGAAGGTGTACGTGAAGCTTGTGACAGGCTACTTCAGATGCTCCTTTTGCATCTCCACAAGCTTGTGTACAATAGACCTGAAGGTGATGAACCATATCCACACTCAACCTCCTCCATTGCAATGCCACGTGTAATCCCGTTTCTTGAGGAACTACAGGCCCATGTTGGTGAGCTCTGTGCTGAGACTCTCAGGCTGGAAAGGAAAAGACACCTGTGGTTGCATCAGCTCCTTTGTTTGCTGTCTGTGTATGGTGGCCCAAGTGTGGCCACTGAAGCTCTGTGCCAGCTGCTCACCCAAGCCAGGAATCCAGAAGAACTTGCACTAGCCTCACAGCTCCACTCTCCTCTGTCCTCCTCCATTCCAGGACTGCTTCCATCAGCTGTGGTCCGTTGTGTCGCCCAGATCCACACTCAGAACCTGAATAGTAGAGAGCTAGCACAGCTCTTGAACAACTTGGCCACAGCTGTGCAAAGTCAGGAAGAGGATTGTAAAGCAGGTGGCACTACAACTGGGAGTTCACCTCACTCCTCAATGGCAGCCCAGGTTGGAGCTGCTGTGTCAAGTCATCTTCATGATTTCTGTCCACTGCTTCTCCACGGAGACACGATGGTATCCAGAGCAGCTGCTCGTCTACTGTCCTGCAGTCAACTTCCAAAAGCTTCGTCTCCGGCTCATCTGCTACTCATATCACGAGCTGCTGTGGCTCATTTCTTTATAGCTCTGAGACAAAGGGGAGAGGGGCTGAAAATTGGAGGGCAAGGTGGTGGAGAAGCGGTGGGTTACTCAATGCGCTTATTGTCCCACTTGGCAGCATACTCCTCCTTGACACTAAAAGCTGTACTGCAGCAACTTGTAGAAGGAGCTTTACACAAAGGCAACCGAGACCTGTTTGGGGGTCATAGGGAAAGCCCTGGTGAAGATGGAACTTTCTCCCCCACTTTAGGCCCGGACTTGGGTGTGTCACTGCTGGACATCAACTATAAGTTTGGCACCACAGTTAACTTCTCTGGTAGTGTCTGGTCAGTGTTTCATGCTGGGGTGATTGGAAAGGGACTGAAACCTCCCCACACTCCTTCACAGTCTGACCCTGATAAGGTTAACCAGAACATGCAGACTTTGCTTGCCATTACAGTCCAGTGCTGCAGCACAGGTGTAGGAGGGAACTGTAGTAATGGATCAGGCACAGGTTCTGCCAGCGGCCGCTACAATCTTGCTGGTGAATCCATCTCAGATGAACCTTTCCCAATCAGTGCAGAAGCTGCTAAAGTTATTGCTGTAGCTATGGTGGAGAATGTCTGCCCAGATGTAGCGAATGGAGAACTGTCATGGCCACCTGAGGAGCACGCCAAAACTACAGTTGAGCGAGACATTCACATCCGCCGAAGTTTTGAAGCGAATCCTGTGTTGTTTCACCTCCTTCGAGTGGTTGCAGCTGGTCGCCCAGCTCTCTGCTATTGTTCTGCTGTTCTAAGGGGCCTCCTGGCTACATTGCTGGCCCACTGGGAGGCTTCAAGAGAGCCTTCAGTGCTAGATTCCCCATGGCATCTCCAAGCATCATGCCTGCTGGTGTCCTGCATGGGTGAAGGTCAGCTTCTGCCCCCAGTGCTGAGCAACATTCATGAGGTCTTCCCTCATCTCTCCCCATTTGAAGTCAGGCTTTTATTGCTGGGTGTGTGGGAGTACATGCGTGGGAACAGCCCTATGCCACAGAAGTTTACGTTTAGTGCTGAGAAAGGAGTGTTTTTCCGAGATTTCTCTCGGGACGGTGATGTGGCTCGCTACATTGCACCAATTCACAGTGTCCTTCACAAAAACATTGATCGACTTGGCCACCTTTGTTGGAGGTTTCAGATATAATTGCATGAGGCATTCCGAAGAGAGGATAAACATTTTTAGGTTAGATGTTTTTGAGGTCTTTATGTATTTCCAGTATGTTTCTTTTTCTGTCTGTGTTTATATCTCAATTCTTGAAATGAGTCTGTGTGAAATGGTCACCTACAACGTTTGACCTGAAGACTAATGCCAGCTGCTCATCAAAGTGAGGATCCAAGAAAAGCTTGCATTTATTTCAGCTTATTGCATTGGCCATGCATCGTCATACAGTTTGTCCATTAGTGCTGTCATTTGATGAAAAAAATGTATTCAGTTTGGAAATGTGAAAAACATTCAGAATGAACATTGGTCATATAAACTGTAAAAGCTTTTTGCCATCTTGTGTTATTTTTTATATTATTAAATGTTTATATTGTTTGGCTAACAAAAATAAACATTTTGATACAGTTACAATTTTGAACACTGAAAAAATGTTCATAGCTTTGTTTATAGACTTTTTTGAATGTTTGTCTCATGTAGGGAAAATAAAAGTGTTTTTA
>JBBIGC010000033.1:8668287-8711476 GCA_037576955.1 Lepidarchus adonis
AACAAATATAATAGTGATAAGTTGGGTTATCACTTGCAAATGTTTTAGCCTTGTTTCTATGTTTCTAAATTCTAACTGTGTACTTTGTTTTTAACCAAAGCTTTTCTTTTTTATTAAACAAAAAGATTTGTTCCAACATAGCATCATATCCCTATTGCATTCATATCACTATTGCATTCACATCACTATTGTATTATAAATGCACTGAGATGGTTGTATACACCATAAACTGTAATTACATTGTACCAGTTTCCTTAAGCGCAGTGTGGTAACTTTATTAGTCTTTATTGAGGTTTTATAATTGAGGTATCACCAGTCCATACAATGTGAAACTAAACTTTATCTCATTTACAGTCGTTTCCTTAACGCTAAGATTTCATGAGAAGGAAAAACGTTCTTTAGTTACAGCGTAAACTACTTTTGACTACATATGCTGTCCCAGTCGTCGTGAATGTTTCACACAATGTGAAGGGTGGTTGGGGTTTTTGAAATTGTGTTAAAGAATAGCAGAGCTTCGAAACACCTGAAACTAGAGGTTTTGTTCTGACAGACAGTTTTTAAACGCGGAGCTTTGAAGCTGTCGAGATGACGCGCCATAAAGCTGTGCGGTACTGTTCCATGAAACGTCATTGGCGGATCCGCTGTTTCCCAGCAGCCTCTGGGGGTGGGCTTTAACGAAGCCGCTGCAAGATGGCCGCTGCCGTCAATGAAAGGTAGGAAGGTTTATATCATTTATATGTTGTTTTGTTCTTGTTAACTATAGTTCTCTATATTTTCTGCTTGTGATGTTTACTGGTGCCAGGTATTTTGTGCCCAGAACACACCGGCTGTTACCTCGCAAACGTTAAATAAGGAAGCCGGGGCCGGATGAATGTGAGGCTGTGAAATTCGTTAGCCAAAATGAATAGTCATTCCCATTTCAACGAGGCGACAACGACAACCTGTCGCGCTCCATTTTACTGGCTATTCAAAGACGCTCTATACTGAATGTATTTACTTACTGTTTGATCCACGCTGTTTTTTCTACGTAGCGTCAATTTTTATTCGCAGTACTTGTTGGTTTACTCACAAAGCAGAAGATGCTCGTATTTAAGCCTCTAGCTTAGCATCCTCTTTCGGGCTGCATTGTTGGTGATGGCTATCTCTAGCTAGCTAGCACCAACGGATACCCGAGTGGATTTCTTCCTAAACTACCTTAGATATCCTTAGATATGTTGCAGTTATCGACACGACATCTCTGAATTGTTCAAAGTTGTGAAGTTTAGGTAGAAAACGAGTTTTACTATCATTAAGAATGGAACTCCCGTTGACTTATTTGGTGTTGAGAAAGGTTTTCTCGGATTTCTTTGTATCCAGAAGTCGAGTTTATGTTTATACTTCCTCCGTTTATTTTGGGGGAAAGTTTCTAATATATTGTCTGCAAAGGGCCCCTTTAAACTATACAAGCTTTTCCTTGGTTTAGAATGGGGCTTCTGTTCGGGCTGTGTATCTTTTTGCTTCTTGGTGGTACTTGGGCTGTGGATCGTGGAAACTTCAAAACCTGCAATCAGAGTGCCTTCTGCAAGTAAGTGATGGCTAGTGGTGAAATGTTTCTTAGTTTCAGCATATTAGATTATTTGAAACACACAAAATAGGTATTTGATGAGTTTGGCCTCATGGTAGCTCTATATTATATACAGTGTGTCTTGATGAACATAAGCTAAAGTTCGATTTTCTCTGTCACCAGGCGTCAGCGAGCATTGAAGCCAGGTCAGTCTCCATACAGAGCTTTATTGGACACTCTGGAGCTGAGTGACTCCAGACTCACTCTGCAGCTCATCAATGAAAACAACAAGGTCTGGAGTTCCATGACAAAAACACATTTAACAACTTTATTGATCTTGCAAGTTTCCCATTGTTATTTTTTTTCAAGCCAACTTTTTTCAAACTATGACTTTAATTCTTGTTTATCTTTTGCATTTGTGTTGATCACTCTTCCTATGGACAGGTGCACTTGCTGCTGGAGCTATACAGGTTGCAGGGGAATATTACTCGTGTGAAAGTAAATGAGCTGAAACCCCTGAAGCCTCGATTTGAGGTTCCAGATGTGCTGGTAGGGGATCCACCCACTGAGCCGTGAGTGTCATCCAAATAAGAACATTTGAACTAAGAATGAAATCAGTAAACAATATGCTAGGATAAGTGTATGACAGGATACCATGACTAATCATTTATCTGTGTTTCTGTTTGTTAGTCTGTCACTGCTGTCTAAGGATGATAATGGTGTTGTGCTGTCACTGGGAGTGGAGAGTCAGAGGCTTATTGTTAGTGCTCGTCCATTCAGGCTGGATATCATGGAGGGGCCTGAAGTGCTTTTATCCCTCAATTCTCGTGGACTGTTGTCTTTTGAGCACCTGCAGCTCCGCAAGGACACGTGAGTATCCACTCTAGCCTATATTTTTATTTATAGACATCCAAGTATTTAACAGCAGTCATTGCCAACTGCTGGTTTATTGGAAGTGTCTTCCTGGAGCAGTTCAGCAGACCAATAAATAAATAATAAACTCTGTTTTTTTTTTGTTCAAGTTTAGAATAGGGCTCCTTTTGTATAATTTGTAAGCAATTTGGGGTTTGAAACATACTGTGCTGTTTTTGGAAATTTACGCAACTTAACCGAATTTTCACAATAAGTTGGTAAATCACGTAAAAGCTCAGTTACAAAAGCACCTTCGTCACTTGCATGGAATACGTGCAGTACAGTAATGAACGATTTCTGACCTTCATTCCTGTGATAAATATGTAAATAAAAATAAACACATACACGGCAGTAATGAAGTTCGTTAGCAGAGCGGAGAGTGACTAGGAGCAGATCAGAGATCACTGGATGAGATGAGTGTTTCATGATGGTAATTGAAGTCCATAGGTTGCGATGAGTAAGATTGAGGTGCAATGTAGCCGGTGAAGACAAGACGAATAGCATCCGATCTGAGGGCAGACTTGAGGAGAACAGGTAAATGCCAACAGATAATGCAATCCAGGTTGAGAGGCGAGACAGATGGCAGATCAAAAAACAGAGCTGGGTAGAATCACAAAGTAAATATATGAGAATATATGAAGAGAGGGGCAACAGGCAACCATGTGATGCTGCTTGTATTCATCCACTCCAGTCGCTAACTAGTTTCCATGCAAACTTTGTTTTTATTTTGCAAATGTGGTGGGAAAAAAATTTTTACCAGTGACATAACCACAAATCTCCATATGTCGAGTCCGTCATAACCCGTGGACCCCCCCAAGTATTTACCAAGACCTCCTTTTAATCAGTATTGACTAATACAAGTCCTTAATACACTGACCTAATTGTATTTCTCAATTAACCATGCAAGTTTTTAATATGTTCTTATTTACAGTGAAAGACTAACAAGTTCCAATAAACACTTACAGGAAGAAGAAGGAGAGGGAAAAATAATACTCCCAACACAACTGAGCAAATGTATTAAGGGTTTATGAAATGTGATTTTCCTGCTTAAGCACAGCTGGTAAGACTCATTTGTTAATTGTCAGGTTCAAGGAGTGTGTTTGAGGAAGGGAACTACCAAACTGTGCAGGACACTGGCCCTCTAGGACAGACTATAGGCACCCCTGTTGTAGAGTCTGCCTTACTCTTGGGATCCATAATGAAGTTTCCAAACAAGCAGCACAAACAAAAGAGAGCAAATGGCACAACTCTGTCTCCCTCGTATAGTGCTGCATGGCATGGAGTGTATTTGTCCGATCCGCTCGGCAGCTAGTTCTGCCACGAACCCCTGTACTTGAGACCACATTTAAATTATTTTGAACATCTTTTCAATTTTAGTCATTTAAACATCTAAGTACATAAGAACATTTTAGATGAAAAGTTATGTAAAGTAAGTAAAAAAAAAGAGGAAATATTCAAAAAGAGATTTTTTTTACACTGAAGTAGGTCTGAACTGCTCACCAGTAGCTTTAGCACTAATAGAATATAGTGGAACTGATGTAATATGATGTTATAAAGCAAATTGGGAACACTAAAAACTTAGGAAGTTCATGTAAATATTTTAAGATTCTGCCTTTCACACATTGTTTGAAAATTGGTAAATTGTCTCATATTCGTAATGTAATATGTTTTAATGTTAAATCAAAATGGATAAAAAAAAAAATAGATGCCCTGTTAGTCCAGTAACTACTGTTGGGCAAATCTGTTTTCATTAGCACAGAATATTTATAACTGGCTTACAAATGCAGTTTTTCATGTGAGGCTGTTCAGCCTTCTAGTTACTGTGAATTAGATGCATTTGCGAACAGGAAAGAACAAGATTGTGAGTTTCCTGTGTATTGAGCAGCATTTGAAATAAATCGGACATCCACTGATGGCTACTGCTTATCTTTGAGAATGAATTATTTATTTTATGCTGTCATTCTATCATGTTGATTGGGGTCCCTTTATTTTGCATTATATTTTTTGCTGTATGTAATCACACACACAGCAGGGATGAGCAGAATGGAAAATGCATCAGCAGAGCTGCAGAAAAGAAACTAAACCAGATTCTCTCTAGTATTTGATGAATTAATCATTCTCATTTATCCTTCTTTTTGTGTGTGTGCATTGATTGCAGGCAAGCTGATTCTGAGGGTGCAGAAGTGAAAGAAAATGTTGGTGCCGAACAGCAAGAAGAGAAAGAGAAGGTTAGTGTGTGTTTGATTTCCCTCTTTAGTCAATGTTACTTCTAGTTTTGTGTGTCAGCTTTCGTGTAATTACTCTTGCTGTATTTACATTGGCAATTGATCCTAAAAAATGTCAAATGACACACCTGATGATCAAGTTTCTGCTTTTTTTATGCTTTTGTAATCTTGCACTGTGAATTAATATCTGCTTGACAAAGAGCTGATACTTGATTTTCTGGTTTGTAAAGCACTGGCATCTAAATCATCCTTCCTTCCTTTCCCCCATTTGGTTTGACTATTTTCTGTCACTTGTTTATTTTTCTATTTACACAAGTAATGTCTTCTGTTTCTGTCACCAGGTAGAAGATGAAAGGAAAGAAAAAGAGGAAGACGGATTGTGGGAGGAAACCTTTAAGACGCACACAGACAGCAAACCCAACGGTGTGTGTGCTCAGTGTGTTTGACTGAAAAGAAAAATGGTTCATTACCACTCACAGTACTAGCATATTGAATTTGACTATTTGCTTGCTCTCAAAAATGTGAAGCATTATTTGAGATTCCTGGAGAGTAACCTGTTTGGGCTATAGTCATGGTGACTATTATAATATGTGAACTGTTCAAATATTTATTTTAAGCAAACATTTTCTTCCTCAGGTCCTACTTGTATTAGTTTAGACTTTTCCTTGCCTGGAGTAGAACATGTATATGGCATACCAGAACATGCAGACAACCTTAAACTCAAAACCACAGAGTAAGTATATGATTAAGAGTTGTTGGATTGCTCTATGTCGGGTGTGGGTGTGATATATATATATTTGTGTGTGTGTGTTTATCCCCTTTCTCATTTTTTTATTTTGTTCCATGTTTGTCACACTTAAATGTTTCTATGATATTAAATAAAAATTTGTTTGATGATCTGAAACATTTAAGTGTGATACACATTGGGGGGGGGGAACAAAACAGGAAGGGGGTAAAAACTTTCACACAATTTTGTGTGCGTGTGCGCGCGTGCAGTTTTTAAACCATCATCAGTCCAGACAGACAATCCTTCACTCCCCACATACATCAGTCATCCTTGGGTGTCCATGACCCTGTCACTAATTTGCTTGTTGTCCTTTTCTCAGTCAGTTTTGGTCGGCAGTAACTATTCATTGAGCACTCCATAGGACCTGCAGTTTTGCTGATGCTCTGACTCAATCTTTTAGCAATCTCAATAAAGCTTGTTAGATTTGTCATGTGCAAATCCTCAGGTTCTTTTAAAAGTCAAATGATGAGGCAAGACATATCTTTAGAGATTTTATTATAAAAAGTATGAAAAATAAAATAAAAAAATGAGAGAATAAAGAATGCTGCTGCTTCTCTCTCCGACTCTGCTCTGACTAAAAGTCTGTGTCCGTGCTGAAAAAGCACCCTTATCTTGTGTTTACAAAGACGACTTGGAGCCTGAAATCTCCCGAAGGTCAAATGAGCAAACTGAAGCACAGTGAACTTAGAAGTAAAAATCACAGAAGTGTATACTGATCATAGTCTTAGGAAATATGTATTAAAGAAATATACCAAAATCCCACAGCTCTTTCCAAAGTAGCTCTGACCCTTCAAGAACTGAGTGCTTGAAGGGTCGACCCCCTGACAGGTGCCATTGTAAAGAAATAACTAAATGTGTTGTTCACTTTGTGTCAGTGATGTTAATGTCCTAACTGATTGATATTTGTATGACTGCATGCATGTGTGAATATAACTTTGCTCTTTTCCTACAGTGGGGGGGAACCATACAGACTGTATAATTTGGATGTGTTTCAGTATGAGCTCTATAACCCCATGGCCTTATATGGAAGTGTTCCAGTTATGCTGGCCCATAATACACAGAGAACAATGGGCATCTTCTGGCTCAATGCCGCTGAGACCTGGGTGGACATCAGCTCCAACACTGCTGGCAAAGTAGGAGGATATGTTTCTAGTTACTACTATTTAATCTTCATCCTTTTTGTCATAAAGCCACTGAACCCTAAATCAGTTTTACACCAAGCATGGTCATCACGTTCCACCAAACCACTCACAATACAGTACTCTTTTAACCAATGTAGTTGTTTAATTAAGCATCATATTGTTCAGAGCGTAGTGGTGCAAAAATACCAATGTGATTGCTTTGCATGCAATTTAAGTTTTCTTTTTGGAAACGGTACAAATATATTCTTGTATAATCTAAACAATGAAAAACTATATTTGAAGCTGTGAAAGCAGCAAAGCAGTAGTAGAAACATACATTTAAGAGTCTGTTTGACTAATGAGAGAATTAATTGAAGCAAGAGTGCTAACTCTTGGAAATATTTTTATGTAAAAAGGGAGAGAAAGAGAAAAGTTTGACACAAAATAAATAGATTTTTATTGTGTCCCCTCTTTAAATTGGGGTCTCCTTTACAGTAACATGAAGTAATACTTCATAGTCTGATCCCCATAGTCTGATGTTTTAATGCTAAGTGTTTGCAGGTTGTGTTTGCAAATCTGCAGTTTGGAGTTTCACGTAGGACTTCTTAGGTTAACCTTTCTGCATAATCTAATTTTTTCCCATACAAACAAAGAGGTAGGCAGGTACTATTAGTAAAGACCTAGTGTGCATCAATATAATGATTGCAGTACACACACCTGCCCTCAGTAATAACTTTCTATTCTTTAGTTAAATGCAGAATATTTTTTGACTTGCTTAAGTCTCTCTGCACTCTCTCTCTGCTTTCTGCAGACAGTGTTTGGGAAGATGCTGGACTTCGTTCAGGGCTCCAGTGAAACTCCTCAGACCGATATTCGTTGGTTTTCTGAGAGTGGTATCATTGATGTCTTTATCATGCTTGGACCAAAACCCTCTGATGTCTTCACACAGTATGCCTCGCTTACAGGTATGCACATACACACAGGTTGTTTTTTTTAGTTTTTTTTAGTTTAGTTTTTTTTAGACACAGTCAGTTCCTCAGCACTAGTCTGCATGTTCTTTAGGGTTCTAGTTTTTAGAAGTGGGACCAGTCAAATCTGATTGTGATTGTGGTCTTATCTCTAATTTGCACGGCACACAAGGCACACAGTCCTTTCCTCCTCTGGCTGGACTGGCTTATCACCAATGCCGCTGGAACTACAATGACCAGGATGATGTTAAGGCAGTTGATCAGGGTTTTGATGAACACGACATACCATATGACTTCATCTGGCTAGACATTGAGCACACGGACGGCAAGCGCTACTTCACCTGGGACCCTCACAAATTCCCTCAACCCAAAGACATGCTTCATGGCATCAAGGAGAAGAGACGCAAGGTCCGTCATCACTCTGTGAACACATTGGTTTTAAAAATTGTGGATTTTTCAGAAACTCTACTAGGATTTAATCATTTTGATTTTAAGAATAAGAAAAAAAAGTAAAGCACTTTTTAAAGACTTCTATAATTTCATACATTTTAATAATATAAGTGTATTAAAAACCTTTGTTTGGCAGATGGTGGCCATTGTTGACCCTCATATAAAGGTGGACAGCAACTACAAGATCCACAATGAGATCCGTGCCAAAAACTTGTATGTCAAAAATAAAGATGGTGGAGACTATGAGGGATGGTGCTGGCCAGGTGAGAATATAGTCTGGAATTAAGGTTAAGTGATTTCACTCAAAGCTTTTAAACTTTTTCAAACTTTTAATGCTGGGCTTTCTTCTCTTACTAACACACAGGCAACTCTGGTTATCCAGACTTCACTAATCCAGAAATGAGAGCCTGGTGGGCCAGTATGTTTGCTTATGATCAGTATGAGGTAAACCCCTCTCACTTAGTCTTACATTACAGTTTGGTAATGTGATAAAATTTTAGTAGGGTCAGAACTAACAGCATATGATAAAAAAGGGCACCAAAAATACATGTTCTTAAAAAAAGAAAGTTTACATTTTGGATCTCAAATGCTGTCCTCAGGGTTCAATGGAGAACCTTTACACATGGAATGATATGAATGAGCCATCTGTGTTCAATGGCCCAGAGGTGACCATGTACAAAGATGCGGTGCATGAGAATTGGGAACACCGAGATCTACACAACCTCTATGGCTTCTATGTGGTGAGGGAAAACGCATCAGAATATATTTATCGCTTACTTTCTTGGCACACCTAACCTCCCTTCTTCCTTACTGAGCAGCAAATGGCCACAGCTGAAGGTCTGATCCAACGGTCTGGGGGAACAGAGAGGCCCTTTGTTCTTACCAGAGCCTTCTTTGCTGGCTCACAAAGATATGGTGAGTACTTGGCTATCTGTAAAAATAACAAGTAAAGTAGCCAGATGTTTATGTATGAACAATGTTTTATGTAATGCTACTATAAAAAGTTACAACATGAGTGGCATACTTGTGTAGCCTTTTCTAACAGCAAAATTGTAGATGACAAATGCAGCTCTTTGTCCCTTATTTGTGTGTTGTCTATGCAGGGGCAGTATGGACTGGAGATAACGCAGCTGAGTGGGATCACCTAAAAATCTCGATCCCTATGTGTCTGAGTCTCGGCCTTGTAGGCATCTCTCTGTGTGGAGGTTAGTAAAGGGTATTAATACTTTTCAATCTCAGACTTGGGTCAAACTGTAAGGTGATGGATTGATCACATTATGCTCATTTTACTAAATAGTAATTTTACTTTATTAAGATTTGTCTTGTTTGTTTTTTTTCTTTCTTAAGCTGATGTTGGTGGATTCTTTAAAAGCCCAAGCACTGAATTGCTGGTCCGTTGGTACCAAACTGGTGCATATCAGCCATTCTTCCGAGCACATGCTCATCTAGACACTCCTAGACGTGAGCCCTGGCTATTTGGCCCGGAAAATACTGCTCTTATCCGGGAGTCCATCCGCCAACGCTACTCTCTGTTGCCTTACTGGTACCAGCAATTTTACCAGGCACACAAGACTGGACAGCCTGTAATGAGGTCAGAGGAATAATTTTTTTAGCTATTAATTACGGTTTGTTTACAATGTTCACAAATCTTTTCAAATTCAGTTTGACTGAAAACTATTGCTAGAAAATGGTTCTGTACAGCCTCAATTTCAAAATGGTTGGGACACTGTGTAAAATGAAGGTCTCAAAAAGGCTTGGGACAGAGCTGTATTAAACACTGTGTAGCATGCCCTTTTGTACAGTCCCTAAATGTCTGTGAACTCCCCGTTGACTTTTGGGAAATGTTCTTGTCTGAAACAGGATTCTAGCTGCTCAAAGAATTTGGGTCATATGTGTCATATTTTTCACTTCATGAACTTTTCAGTTGGTGAAATCTAGTACGAAGCCATGCTGTCATAATGGATGAAGTATGCGGTTTAGCATTGTCTTGCTGAAATATGCAAAGCCTTTTCAGAAAAAGACTTTTGGATGGGAACGTGTTGCTCAAACCTGCATGTACCTTTTTAACATTGAGGGTACTTTTCCAGGTGTGCAAGCTGCTCATTCCATGGACAATTATGCACTCCCATACTATCCCAGATGCAGGCTTTTCAAATCAGCATTTTCGTTAATCTGGATGGTCGAGCCCCTCTTTACATGATGTACTTGTTTTCCACCAAAATTTTTGATTTGTCAGACCATAGAACAATTTTCCACTTTGCATCAGTCCATTTTAAATTGGCTTTGGAGCAGAGAAGGCATTTGTGTTTCTGTTCACATATGCTCACATTTGGTTTCTTCTTTGCATATTTGAGCTTTAACCTGCATTTGCAAATGCCACAATAAACTGTTCAGACAATGCTTTTTGGAAGTCTTCTTGAGCCCATGCAACAATTTTCATGACAAAGCTTTGCCCGTTTTTAGTGCAGTGCTCCCCGAGGGCCCAAAGATCATGGGCATCCAATACTGATTTTCAGCCTTGACACTTGCACACAGAAAATTCTGCAGATTTTCAGAATCTTGATATTATGTACTGTGGATGATGAGATTCATTGTCCTCAGTTTTTTTTTCTTCTGATGTTTCGCAATTTGTAAATGCAGTATTTTGCAGATTGGTACACCTCTGCCCATCTTTGCTTCTAAGAGGCAGAGAGCTCTCCAAGATGTTCTTTTTATCTTTGACATGTTGCTGCCATTAAAATTGAACAATATTTTTCATGTAATAGTACTATGTGTCACTTAAAACATTTGATATTGTTTGTGTTGCATTGCAAATTAAAGCTGGGCTCATGAGATTTGAGATTTGCAAATAATTGCATAAAATTTTTCATTACATTTTACACAACGTCCCAGCGTTTTTTGGAATTGGGGTTGTTTTGTCTTTGTCAAGTGCCATTTCTGTGTCTCATTTTCCTCCTTTTGTTTGTTAGGCCATTGTGGGTAGAGTATCCTAAGGACACAGCTACTTTTACCATTGATAACGAGTTCCTGATTGGTGAGTGAATGAAGGGGTAGGTGTTCACACTGGATGCTGTTTCTGACTAGATGGTAGTTATTATATTTAGTCTGTTTGTCTGCTTCAGGGCAAGATTTGCTGGTTCATCCTGTTACAGAAGAAGGAGCAAGAGGAGTCACGGCCTATCTTCCTGGACAGGGGGAGGTGTGTGTATATGTGTGTGTGGGGGTGTTACACCTCCAAAATTATTGCCACCACTGTTTAAGATGTGTTCTTAGGATTCTGATGGTTTTTGTTTGTTTGTTTTCAATGGGGTTGAAGTCTAGGGACTGAGATGAGTTAAATGTCATTGTTCTACAAATTAGAACAAAATCTCTTTAGTGTGAGAGTATGCATGTAATGATGCTGCGGAGGCTTTATCAAACAGCACTGTGCCTTATTAACAGCCAGCAACATGCATGAACGAGTAGCACGCATATAGCAAAAACTATTTTCCCATACCATAGTCTACAATGCATTGCTCATGGAAAAATGGCACATCCCACAACAACATGGAGCATAACATAGCATGCATACAGCTTACAAGAATCTCTCTTGCCGTATTACTGTAGAGCATTTTGTAGGCATTCCACTGCATTCTACTACCATATTTATGCTGACACCCTGCTACTCCCAAAAAACAACTCTTTTTACCTCTTTTCCACCCAAATCTACATATCTACAAATCCCATATCTACCCATTTTCCCACACCAGACACTGCATATTCCACAATGCATTGCTGCCCTTGAAACGCTTGTGTGTGTGTGTGTGTGTGTGTGTGTGTGTGTGTGTGTGTGTATAAAATATTACTATTTGGACAGGATTGCTTTTTAAAAATATTAAGTTACACAGACTATCCTTTTCCACCTTCAGGTTTGGTATGATGTCCACACATTCCAGAAGCACAATGGTGCTCAGAACCTCTACATCCCAGTCACAATGAGCTCTGTATGTATCTCTTAATATTCAAATACAGTAACCAGCACTTTGCTAATGAGTATGTGAGTTACGGGTGTTCTGCTGTTACTATGGTTAGATCCCAGTGTTTCAGCGTGGTGGCTCAATCATTCCAAGAAAGGTCCGAGTTCGAAGGTCATCTGAATGCATGGACAATGACCCCTACACCCTGTATGTGGCACTCAGCCCACAGGTACAAATCCCATTGTCTTTTTATTGCACCTTGATAATTGCATTTTACATGTTTTTTTACATAATTTACTCTAAAAACAATCATGGGTATATATGAGGTGTTTTTAAAGAGTAATGTTTAGTTAAGAGGAGAATTTCATAGATTTAATCTAGTTCCACTAACCTGCTTATTTTTTCCTCAGAGAGTTGCTAAAGGTGAACTCTACATAGACGATGGCCACACCTTTAACTTCCACACAAAGAAAGAGTTCATTCACCGGAGCCTAACATTTGCCAGCAATGCTCTCACATCCAGGTATCTAGGACACCCCTGCTCAAGTTGCTTTCTTTTCTTTTAAAGATTCTCTTAGTCTTGGAGGGATAGATTTAACCTCATTACAAGAATTCATGTTTGAGTAGTCTCTGTTAACAGCACCCCCACCTCCATTTATTCTAGTCAGTGCTTTTTACACTATCAAAACCAACTTACATATATAAGTCCATATAAGTCAAATAGAATAAACATATGGATAAAATTGTTGGTACGCTTCCATTACAGAAAGGAAAAACTCACAATGGTCTCGGAAATAATAATACATAATTTACTGAGAATTAAAAATTAAAATCAGACATTGCTTTTGAAATGTGGTCCAACAGAATTATTCTAAGCAACAAACTAATGAAACTGGCCTGGACAAAAATTATGGTACCCTTAGAAAAGACTGAAAATATTTTGACTACAGGGACAAGTTAAACTAAGGTGTGTCCTTTAATTAGCATCACAGGTTTCAATCAGTCAGTCTGTCTGTTTAAAGGGTGAATAGTAGTCACTGTACTATTCTGTATTATGGTGTGGACCACACTGAACATTGACCACAGACAGCGAAGGAGAGAACTGTCGAGAGATTTGAAAGAAAATTATAGACAATCATGTTAAATGTGATAAGACCATCTCCAAGCAACTTGATGTTCCTGTGACAACAGTTGCACATATTATTAAGAAGTTTAAGGTCCTTTGGAGTGTAGCCAACCTCCTTGAATGAGGCAGCAATTTATGCCAAATTGAAGAGACGGGTGATGAGATTAAAGTTGAACTTCAAGGACAAGGTACATTTTGTGTCTGATTTCATCGTCTGTCCCTGTTTAAGCCAAAGTGGACTTCTTGAAAGACGATTGAGGAGGACACCACTGTTGAAGGCAAATCATAAAGTGATACTGGAATTTGCCAAAATGCATATTGACAAACCACAAAGCTTCTGGTCGAATGTCCTTTGGACTGATGAGACTAAACTGGAGCTTTTTGGCAAAGTCACACCAGCTCTATGTTATGTCTCTAGAAAAGAACACTGTGCCTGCTTTGAATGGTAAAATGAACTCATTCTGGAGCAAAATGTGTGTTGCACAGCAACAACGAATTTAAACAGAAATGTCAGGCTTCTGAAAAGTATGTTCATTCCTGTGTACTCAATACTTGGTTTTGAGGTATAATGTAAGCCCAGGCACATCTGTGCAATATTCATGCTGTCTAATCAGCACCTTAATATGCTACACCTGTGAGGTATTAAGGATTATCTTGGCAAAGGAGAAGTGATCACTAACACTGATTTAGATTTGAGAGTAATTGGTCTTGTGTATGTAGAAAATGTTTCAGTTCAGCTCATGCAAAATGGAAGCAAAACAAACTGTTGCATTTATATTTTTGTTCTTTGTGTGTGTATAATTGTATTAGTTTTTTTACTGTTAGGATTTTACTCAATGTGTTGTATTTTCCGCCCCGTTTTAGGAACTTGTGTCCAGATTGTAACTTCTCCACTGAATCCTGGGTTGAAAAAGTTCTCATATTGGGTGTTCGAAAGCCTGACGGTGTTACTCTTCAAATGAATGGTATGTCTTTGTTCAGCAAGAATTATATGAAATTAATGTTAACCTTTACACAATGGAAAAAACTTTTCTAAAAGTGCATGCATTTTGTTTCAGCTGTTGGTTGATTACATGCTTTTCTGATTCTCACTACAAACTCTGTCACTGTGTTCACCAGGCAAAGAGACTTCTGTGGAGTTTGAATTTGATCCTTCCATGTCTGTGCTCACCCTTCGCAAACCAGGCATGAACGCTGGAGCAGACTGGACCATGGTGCTGCAGTACACTGGAATTTGATGGAAATGGACAGAAGCCTGGGGTTGTAGGTTTAATATCCAAACATACTACAAAGTAGTGAAAACTGATTGTATCTGTGGTTCACTGAGCCTGACCAAGAAATGCTAGACTTACAAACACAAGACTACTCTCAAAAAACACAATCTTCTTGTTCCTTTGAATTCAAACACTGTATTCACATAAATTAAAAAAGCTACATCAAATAATTTTAAGATTCAGGACCAAAAGGCTATTGGAGGATATTTCAGGTTTCAAATATTGTATACAGTGGTTTTGAAATCAAATGATAATACTTTTCAGAATATATCCAGGTACGGGTCAATGTAGTCTACTTGTTGAGAATATTTTTTTTTACAGTTGTCATTAAAGGAATGAACTTTTATTGCACTTAATTATAGCGCCTTTAAATCCGGCACCTCTAAAATTCATTGTTACAATCTTTCTGTGTGTATTTTGGTCTGTTTCTACATTTTACAAAATGACCAGTGGTGATTTCCAATTTATGGATGGTTAGGAGGTACTGGACCTGGCAGCTGAACATGAAATGAGCTATGAGCTTTGAATACTTTTAGGGAACAAACCACTGATGTGGTGGAAATTATTTGTCATTTTTTTCCTCATTGTTTTTTGCTAGTCCTAGGTTTACAGGTATTGACTGTTGTAGTAAAGGGTTTTATGATAACCTCTGTAAAAGATCAAGTGCAATATAAAAAATGTAGTTGTTCATTCCCTCCTTGTCTGCTGAGATTGCACTAGGTTTCTTGGTTGCTCCAGTGCAGACGACTTTGCCCCTCCCACCAAATGTGGTATAATTGTGACCATGGGAAGGAAAATAATTTTTCAAAACATAATTGTAATTCTGACTGTCTCAACAAAACTGTAAGGATTGCTTTAATGGTTTGATGGGTCTTTAAGATTGAAATAAAAATAATTGTTCTTTGTCAAACGCTCCAGTTGTTTTTTTAATACGCCGTAATTGAAGATTTGGAAATAAAGAACATAAACACGTGAAAAAACAAGTGTTTCTTGCTGTGAGCGGACGCACTCTTTTGACGTAGGCAAAACTGTCGCGTGTTATTGACGATGTTTGTTATCTAATTATGGCGGCAGAAGGAACAGAAGAATATGTCGACAGCGGAGACTTTTCAAACCCCTCAGGTTTGTACTATTAAATACATTATTTGAACATGTATGTCGTTTGTCCTGTTGATTTAAGTTTTTTGTTTTCGTGTGTGTCGCCTTTGTTACTGGAATTTCAATTAGATATTTGATCGTTTCGGCGTAGCTAGCTAATGTGGCTAAAATAAATGCAATAGGTTGGGTTGCTCGCCTCTTTCACTTATTATCGGACAGGACCTACAAAATGCTGGGTGTGCAACAAATTGTGGCTAAAAGTGTATTGTTTTACTTCGTCATGTAGTGGTCGTTTCTACGTTAAAAGCACGTAGACCTCTCAAACTGTCCTGAATCAGGGACGTTTCCTGGAGCTCAGGGTCTGAGGACGATATGTCCAGAAGTATGCAGACACACGTTCAAATTGGGTGCCTCGGCAGAGGACCATGTATGCGTTTTAATAAAAAAATTTTATGGTATTGTTTTTTTGGTATCTTAAATGTCTGTGATGGCACGATGTATACTGGTTTCGTATTGTAGTTCTTTCTTTCAGTTGTTCAGGTGTAGCTGTAATAAGACTAAAAGTGAGACCAAGGCGATAAGGTAAACCTTCTATAAACTGCTTGGACTTTATCTCCATAGACTAGAATGGGTGGTTTGTGAAGCAATGTGACATTTCATATGGTTTTGTAATGTCCGTTTATTTGACTTTACATTAGCCTGTATGGGGTAAATGCAGGTTTAAATTGCTGACTGGAGAGTGATTTATTTAGTGTTAAAAACAGCACGAAGTCCGCTGCACCTTGTGCAAGAAGATGCTGAAGTTGTGCGCGCTTGGTGCAAACACATTAAAGTCCAATGAGAAATCGAAGTCATCAAATCACTGCTAAAAGTCTCCAGAAACCACACAGGCCCTTTTGCAGTATTGTAAGATTTCCCTGGGACTTGGTCTAAACATTACTGGCTCTTCACTCTTCTTGAGTACAAAAGTGATGAGTGATTTTGTGAGTTCTTCAAGGACTCCAATAAATAATTAATTTTTCTTTCTTTTTTTACACCAATGTGTATATGAAATTGGTTTCAAATTTCATTCATAAAGGTCTTAAAAAGTCTAAAAAAATATCTGGTTGAAACCTGTGATAAATTAATGTTTATCAGTACCTTTACGATTTTTATATTACAGGATTTGAAACCCCTGTGGTCACAGGCCTTCCCCAGTCAGATTTAAGAGTTTCTGAGAACAAAGTTGGGACAGAGATGGTGGATCTTTCAGGCACCTACAGTGACCCTCCAGTAGAGGCAGAGGAGGAAGAGGAGGGAGATCTACCAGTGGATTTTGATAGACTCTGGAAAGTGGTGAGCGACAATCCCCAGGATTTCAACAGCTGGACAGATTTATTGCAGTATTGTGAACAAGAGGTGAGGAGAAATGGCTCTTTCACTTGATAAAATCATGTGATCAGTATATTTCAACACATACATTTATTTTGTTTAAGTCTCATCTTTCGCCATCAGCTTTTACTATGAAAATATAGGGCTGAAAGATTTATGGAAAATATCTAATTGCAGTGTTTTTTAACCTTTTTTTATGCAAATGCTGTTATTTTATCTAAATGTTTTCACCCAGGCCATTTTTTCCACAAAAAAAAAAAAATTTTTAACCTCAGACTTCAGTACTAAATGTGTGTCACACAAATTGTTGCAGGGTCATATGACTGCATCTCGGCGAGCCCTTAATGCTTTCCTTGCCATGTACCCCCTGTGCTATGGTTACTGGAAAAAGTTTGCTGATTTGGAGAGGAGAGCAGGCCACAACAGTAAGGCTGAAGAGGTATGTATGGATTGCAGCAGAAACGTTTCTTCCGATAGAAATGCTCTTCAACATACACCACAGCATTACACACATTGGAGATGTGACTTGTGGCAAGACCACACTGACTGTGATTTAGCACAGTGCACTATTAACCCCCATCTCACCCACCAATCCACATCAATTCTTATTCAACACAAAGGGTAAATAAAACAAACATAACAGCAGAAAAGCAGCGCACAGGGAATTAGCACAGCACAACACTGTTTCTCTCTCTCTCCCATCCACACACACACAAAGTGGCTGTTCTGTATTACTGTAAAGCATTTAGTAGCTGTCCAACTGCATTCTACTACCGTATATGACCGCAAATACATGCATTAAAAAAGCCAGCGACGTAACCACGAATTTCCATATTTATCTTGGATAAGTGTGTTGGTTTTCATGATTGTGATTTTAAATTTAAAAAATGTGTTGTTTTTAATAGCACATTTTGAAACTGTAACACTTTATATACTATCAAAAAATGTTTTCCATGATAATGGCCCTTTAACAGACATGATAATCAAGATCCGCTTGCTTACAGCAATGTCTGCTGTAGTTTTTATATGCCTTCTTTTTATACAGGACCTGGACAAATAGCAATACATTGAATGGGCTTTGTTGAAGTTATGATGGCTCCAGGGCAAAGCACAGTAATAAACATCTTGAATCTTGAGTAGACACTTATGTAAGGGGTAAACGACTTGTGTCAAAATTCATCTTACGACACACGACGAGGAACGGAACCCAGTCATAAGTCAAGGACCGCTATATTGAATTAAATTGATTTTTAATCCATTTTCAAACATTTTTTAAAAATGTAAAATATCAGAATAAAATAACAACCCATCTTAATGTCAGGACCAACTCTGTTCTTTTTCGCAGGTGTGTGTGCGAGGACTGAAAGCAATTCCGCTTAGTGTGGACTTGTGGATACATTACATCAACCTCCTGCTTGGGACCCTTAACATGAATTTGTCTGAGTCAATACAACGAATTCGCAGGTAACCACTTTGCTGTCTCTGCCAAATTTTACATATTTTTAGGCTTGGTTTTGGCTGTGCCATGTTCATTGTAATTTCTCTGTTTCTCAGTACGTTTGAGGAGGCTGTGGCTGCAGTGGGCTGGGACTGGCACTCAGACCGGTTGTGGGACCTGTATGCAGAATGGGAGAAAGAACAGGCAGACCTTAAGGCCATGACTGCAGTCTATGACAGAGTGCTGAGAATACCCACCCAGCTCTACAGCACCCACTATGAGAAGTATGCCAACCATAACAGCCTTAAGCTGATTTCTAATTGGGAAGCTTTAGAGTTTGCAAAGCTAGTTCAGAATGACACACATCCAATTGCAAATCCGATTACAGATTTGTAAGAATTTGCTGATACTTCTTCTCACTATTATATCTTGTGATCTTTTTTTTCCCCCCTTCATATATAGATGCAGCTGAATTTATCACCCAAAGCCTTATTGGTAAACTGTCAAACACCTGCAATTCAGCACTACAAAATTCAGATCTCCAAAATATCACAATTTGGTTTTTGCTTTCACAGTCCATAAGAAAGTAAGTGCTATGCTGGGGACCTGCACGTCTGATGTGAGTTACCTTTTTTCTGTTCCCTCAGGCTGAAGAGTCATATAAACTCACATGCACTTCAGGATGTGCTAAGTCCTGATGAGTATGCAAAATTGCAGACTGAATATAGTCAGATTCAGGTTCAGGTCAAGAAAGATGCCGCTGACTTGACAGCTAATGAGGAAGAAGAAAGACCACCTGGGGAAGAGGAGCCTGCTGATACTGGCAAAGACTCGGTAATAAGATCATTTGTTACATGCACATGCACTTGTAATGGGTATGTGGTTGCATTATTGTTTATGACTGTATTAGTAACTTTGGGGGTCATGTGTATTAGTAGTTCTATTGTAAACACATAATAGCTACTTATAGACTTTCTATATTTTATATGTACTGTTATCATTTTTATTTTTCATTATTCTCTCTGTTATCTATTTGTTAGGTTATACAAATGCTATCATATAGACAATTTATTTTTTCATGTAGGAAGAAGCAATGCAAAAACTCCTGGAGCTGCTGTTGGCTAGCAGAGAAGAAGTGTACCAGCAGAACGAGAGTGAGGTCAGGAAAAGATGGAACTATGAAGATGGGGTAAGAGTTTAATTACAATTGTATCAATGGACTAGCTCAAACACAAGTAGTTTTAAAAATGCTAATATTAAAGCTATTGCTCTTTTTGCCACTTGTTTTTTCTGATCCTTGTTCTCTCATGAATCTCCTGTCTTTAATATTCTCATTACCTTTCGCAGATTAAACGACCATATTTCCATGTGAAGCCCTTGGACCGAGCCCAGCTACAAGCTTGGCATAGTTATCTGGACTGGGAGATTGCTGAGGCTGAGGCTGAGGCAGTACAAGAGGCTTCTGTAGAAAGTCAGCAGGGTTCAAAGTTTGATATTGTTGCTGGGCATAAGCGGGTGCTGATCCTGTTTGAGCGCTGCCTTATTGCCTGTGCATTCTATGAGGAGCTATGGGATAAGGTAGGGAAGGGTGAGATTTTGCAGTTTTTGATTGAAGAGCTAAGTTGTAGCATTAAGCATGATCATTTATTGTGTATGTATGTCTTGTAGTATGTTCATTACCTGGAGCCACGCAGTTTGGAGGACACACGTAGTGTGTATCGGAGAGCTTGTGAAATTCATCTGCGATACAAACATAGCTTCCACTTGCAGTGGTCTGCTTTTGAAGAGAAACATGGTGAGTAATTACCTTATGAGCTGTTTTAGGCCCAAGATGTCTGAAATGCATGAAAGGATTTTTAACCATTTGTTAATTTGCTTCTTTATTCCCTGTAGGTAATGTTTTGGAAGCACAACGAATTCTAGAGTCTCTAGAGCAGACTTTTCCTGGACTGGTTGTGGTACGGCTACGGCGGTCAGGGTTAGAGAGGAGAGTGGGCCGTCTGGACAAAGCAGAGTCACTGCTAAGAGAAGCTGTAGAGCACAATAAAGACAAACTACACCTACATGCCTTCTTCTCCATTAAACTTGCCCGCTTCCTTTTAAAATTGTGCAAGAACCCATCCAAGGCTCGTGCTGTATTGCAGGAAGCCATCGAGCTTAGTCCGGTAAAGAATTAACAATTCATGAGGTGGATCTTTATCTTTTGTTAGTTGTTTTTTGGCAAAGGGTGCCAAATGAATGTTAGAGGCATTTGCTACCTATTTTGATTTTTGCATTTAACTGTTGCAGCAATGTCAGAACTGTAAGTCAGATTTGCTAGATGCTTGCCATCCTAATTAACACAGAAAGCTATGTAATTTGCACTTTTAAAAACAATCTACTGATGGCAGTCAAGCATAATGCTAGCAAAAGCTCAAAGCTAGGTTGTTTTATTAGTAAACATGCTAATTTTGATATGTGAAATCATGCGGTCCAAATTAATGACCGTAGCATCTGCAACTGCCCCTGGAAACCCACTTTGCTTTTGAAAGGGAGGCTTAATACTTGACCGTAACCTTTAAATGTGAGACACTCTGAATATAAAACTACCAAGCAAAACATGCTTCTTCTTTATTTACAAAAACCTGTTCCATGTGAACTCTGTATAATGTGAATTATAATAGGATTTGGATTCTAATTTTCATTTTTAGTGTGTGGTGTGCACTGATTTTTCAGATCACTGAAGTCAACTCAGTTTTGCTTATGGCATTTATTCCTGTTAAACTTACTAATAATATAATTTAATTAATGTGTGAATTCCCAGGATAACAGCAAGCTCTATCTAAATCTGCTGGAGCTAGAGGTATCGGGGGATCTACGGGCCAATGGAGGAGGAGTCCAGCAATGTGTAAGCAAAGCTTTAGCTGCACCTCTTGCACCAAAGACCAAAATCCTCTTCTCCCAAAGAAGTCTACAGTTTGCTGAGGACTTCGGAACTATAGGGCAAAGGTCAGTCAAGCTAAGGTGAAATGATTTTAATTCATACAAAGATCATAATTTGGTGGTTTTTGATGCATTTTCTTTTCATTTGTTCAATTTCCCTTTCTCAGTATCCACGTCTGTTCTAGGCTCAATGTTATTTTTTTCTACTTTTCTTGAAATCAGTATATACAGTGCTCAAAAAAATTACAGACCACTTTGAAAACACAAAATCTCAATGGGATAAAAATCATGCTGAATATCTATACTGATATGGACTGTGTAATTTGCTGGGAATACAAGGATGCATTTGATGAAAATTATCAACCTACTGAGGTCTGAATTCAAAGACACCTAAAATGAAAGTGAAATTCTGTCCATTTTGCTGAAATTTTACTATATTTTACTAAAATGCTACTCATTAGTATGTATGTTGGGGCATGCTCCTAATAAGATGAAGGATAGTGTTCTGGGGGATCTCCTGTCAATGGTATTAGTTCCTTCATCCTCCAAGAACTGCCTGCATATTCTCTCGCCACATGAGGCCAGGCATGGTCACGCACCAGGAGGAATCCAGGTTTTATCCCTGTAAATAATGGCAATCAAGGTGCCATTGCTCAGCCTGTAGAGGTCTGTGTATCCCTCCATGGATATGCCAGTCATGCTGAACGATGTTACAGGCAGCAAAGTGTTCTCCACAGCTTCTACAGACCCTTTACATCTATCATGCTCAGGGTGAACCTGCTCTCGGGGCACCAGTGATGGACCTGCCAATTCTGTTGTTTTGTGACAAATGTCAATCGGGCTCCACGGTGCTTGGCAGTGAGCACGGGTCCTACTAGAGGACGTCTGGTCAGATAGTGACATCAGTGGCCTGCTGGAGGTCATTTTTTTTGCTCTTGCGGTGCACCCGGTATTTGTTGCTCCTTGCACAAAGGAGCATATACTAGTCCTGCTGAGGAGTTTAGAACGTTCTACAGCTCTGTTCAGCTCTCCTAGAGTAACTGCATGTCTCCTGGAATCTCATCCATGCTCATGACAGCAAACCTTTTGGCAATAGAACATATTGATGTGCCATCCTAAAGGAACTGGACTGTCGAGTCCAAGTATCGCCTCATGCTATCAGTAGTGACATTAACTCTAACCAAATGCAAAACTAGTGCAAAAACAGTTAGAGAAGATGAGGAGGGGGAAAATGTTAGTGGCCTCCGCCTCTAAAACCACTCCTTTTTGGGGGCTGTCTCGTCATTGCCCCTGTAGTCCACCGGTTGTTCATTTCATTAACTCCAAAGCATCTGAAATTTATTAACAAACCCCTCTGCTACTCGACTGACCAGATCAATATCTCAGAAGATTAATGGCCTTGATGCTATGCCCTGATTTAGAAAGTGCTCCTTGAGCAGTGTATTACAGATCCAGTGATGACTGTGGAATTAGTTCTTGCCCAATGTGTGTTTCCAGTGTGTTGAGTATCTATGAAGATCACCAGAAGCTGCTATGTGAGCTTGGTGGAAAGAAGCGAGGAGCAGAGAATGGGTAGGAAAAAACATTTACTACACTAATTAAATCAGTAATTAGTAATTAAATCAGATCAATATATATTACTTGGAAACAATTTAGCTAGTTTAATTCTACTAAAAGTACATACATAAAAAACACTTCAATGTAATTAACTACCCAAAAAGAATTTTGCACAAAACGTCTTTAATGTGAACTTTTATTTTCTAGTGATGATGATGACCCAGATAAAAGTAGTAAAATGGATGATGGCTCTGCTGCGACAGTTCCTATTCAAGGCGTTCCACCTACTATGCCCCCTGTTCCTATGACAACACCTCCACCCAGCATGGTTGGTGGAGATACAAGTGGATATGGAGGCTATAGCAACTGGTACCAGGTACACTAAATTCAACATTCTTTCATGTATTTATACGTTTGATTGGTAGATTAGTATATTTGTTATATAGTTATTTACATCTGAGTTTTTATGCACAGTCTAGCAGATCCTTCTTTTCCTTTCGCAGCAACAACAGTATGCAGGATATAGTGGATACAACCCATGGAACCAGTACAGTCAGTATTACCCTCCCAGCTAAGGCAGAAGACCAATAACAAGTACAGCACTGGAGGCTTTTGGTATTTGCTCTACAATGTACATGCACAATGTCTTTTATGTACATGTCCTCAGATGACAGGATCTCATACTGAGTATGGTACAGTCAGAGATAGAAGACAACGTGTACAGTGCTGCACATATGTTGTAAGGTGCAATTGGTTGCCTACAAGCCCACTCACCTCAGTGCATTTAAAGATTTGATCTGTTTTCAAACTTTGAGTTGCTGTGACTTATCACAACTACTTTTTGTGCTTTTTGTTTTGTACTCATTAAGAGTTTTAAACATTGTCTATGTGTAATATATGTGTAACTTTTTGCATTTTTAATATTTTATAAACTTTTTTTAGCCTTACATTTAAACCACTGCCCATAATTTTTCAGCTTCAAGCCATTCCAAAAGCAAGTTGGCATTTATGTATTGTTTATGTAATGGTGCTTAATTTGGTACCATACCATATTTGCAAAAACAATACAATAAGCTGTACTTATTCCTTAAGTACTGTTTTGCTTTTGCAGTTTTCATAAGGCTGTTCCTGACCCTGATTTTTTTTTTTTAGCATGACTTCAGTTTACTGAATCAGTATGTTTATATCCTGTATAGTTAATGTCCTTTTCAGTCACTTTTGATGCAACAACAAATGACCTCTAACGCGTGAATGTTCATGCAAAGAATTGCCAGACAGACGTTTTATAGGTTCTGTGTGGGATATAGGTTAGATAAAATGTTACGTACTACTGTCAGTCAACTAGACCAGAGTCCTGTAGAGCCACTGACCAGCAGTTTTTGGTATTCTCTGGCTTTACTGATCTAGGTCAGGGTGTCCTACTCCAGTACTGGAGGGCTGGTGTCCTGCAGTTTGATGATTTCCACTGGTTAATTGGCAGGCTGAACAAGTGCGTTTTGAGAAGGGAAACCAATCAGTGCTGGATACCGGACCCCCAGGACCAGAGTTTGACACCCCTGATCTAGGTAATCAGGAAATTGGTAAATATCTGATGAGCTAGTGCACAATATATTAAAACTGTAGTGTCTTTAGAGATATGGAAGATGTGTCGATAGCCCATGATCAACTAATGAATGTTTAGTGTATTATGATGAAACTAAGGCAATAGATAGGTATTGTGCTAGTATAATCAGATTCCTTATGACCCAAACATTTTGTTTTTACAATCTCTGTTTGCATGTTCTATATAACATCTGTTGCAAGTAGGACTTTTATAAGGATAATCTGTTAACATGGGCTATTGACCTGTCTATCCAACCTCTGAAACCTGTTTTTCAATTATGGAGTAAACAAGTATAGTCATCCCGGATCAGGACTGAAGATCTTTGTATCACATTTGACTTTACTGTTGGGGCTTGTTCTACAGGACAAGCCATGCATTTACACCTCCCAAATTCCTCTTAAAATATATGCATGTCCTGCTGGCTATTTCACAGTCACTGTGAATAATTTAACTTTACTTTCTGCCTTCTTTTTTCTGAATAAAGATGTCCAACTATTTTAAACTACGGTCTTCAGAGCATAATTAACAGTTTATTTGATCTTTGCACCAAATATGGTTTCGTGCATTTTATTCACCAGTACTGGTCAAAGGCCAAACAAATTTTTCAAACTTGAAAAAAGAAGTAACGATATGCAGCACATGAAGATAATAAGCTTTGTGATGATCTTCAGTTTCACTTTTTTGTTATTGTAAATATTTTATTGGTACCCATCAAGTATTGATCAACTTGGGTAAAATTACATAGTGTAGAAAATAAAATCAGTCCAGCAATAAATCCATTGTATGGCCTGTTGATGGAAGAACATGGATGAACCAGGTCTCCTTCACTTCTTTGTAACCACAAGGACAGCAGAAGGCACCAAACCTGGGGAAAGTAGCCATAAAATGTGCAGTCAGGCAAAAAAATAAAACAACTTGACAAACTTCTCCTGCAGTCACTGACTGGCCAAGTGCAACACCTAGGAAGGTACTTCTAATAATATTGTTTGAAAAAAGGTAAATAAAGACTTTATGTATATTCCTGACTATTTATTTTTGTTGTGATATATTGTGGACAAAAGATTTTCTGAGCATTTACATGATATCAGGAATTCAACACTGTTTCATTTCAAAGAGAACATCAGTTTCACATAAGTGAATTTATTTTTATTGCTGTGTGAGAAACTAATTTCTATTCATAAGTTTTTCCTTTAAATATGGCTGTGCTGGCTTTTTCATTTGTTCCATCTTAAAGGTTGATGTAAAAATACAGATATATTGTGCATCAAAAAACAAATCTTAAAAGTGTGGTGATATTTTTTGCTATATCGCCCACCCCTACCAACAAGGCACCAATGTTACAGTTTTTATTAATCTTACCAAGCTCGCTTAGAGGTTTTTCCATGTCGAGGTCCGTGTAAACACGCCGGGGGTAAGGGGAGAGAAGTGTGAAGTCCTGACTCTCTGAGCTGTTCATCTGCACGTACACTCTCACTGCAGCCAGAGGCTCCTGGGCTTTAAAAACTGCAGTCAGTGCAGAACCATCCAGGAGGCGTATCTAACCAAAGAAAAAAGTGATAATGCTACAGATGCATTCAGAACACAAGAAGACTTATCTTTTAGTGTGGTTGCCAGGTTACATAGTTTTAATTAGCTGAAGACACCAACTGGATGTAAATATATAAAGAATGAAATGGTACCAATTTATTCAAACAGTACAGAACCACAGACTGAAATCCATACAGTAAGATTTCTTTTGAAAGGCAATAATTTATACTTCAATCTATGTCAAGATTTCCAATAACGGAACACTAAGAACAAATTGTAGCACACATTCAGACTGGTGCGAATCACCTGTATCCGACATTCATCGTAGTCTTTCTTGGCAGGGGGAGGGCCCTGGTTCTCAGGTGGAGACTGGGGAGTGACATCAGAAGTAGGTGATGAGAGGGATGTACCAGACGAGCTCCCTCCAAACTGGGATAGAAGACAACATAGTTTACAAATTTAATTTTTGGGTAAGTACACAAAACTAGGCCAGGATGTTTGCCAAATATGCGAAGAAGAGAAAATACTACATACTAAAGATACTGAATTTATTTCTCAAAAAAGAAATGGACAAAGCAGAACCATAGACATTTCAGAACTGATTTACTTCACTGAAACTTAATGTTAATACCGGTTTTAAAATGTAAAGACCTTAATGTACCTTACGTGCTCTTTCTTCTCTGTCACGTGCAATCTTCTCTTTAACCCGCTGTCTGAAGAAAACAGCACAAAACTTAAACCTAAACAAGAAAATCTACATGAGAATTTTCCTTCTTGTTACACAGTGCTAGCATTACTTGGCCATTTTGTCCTCCATTTTTTCTTTTCGGCGATCTTCAGCCAGCTTTTTCATTTCATCATCCTGCAGCTTTTGCCGAACCTGCTGCAGCTCCTGGCCCTGCTTCCTTCTCTGCTTTTCCCTGTCCACCTCCTCCTGTCGTTCCCTCTCTCTCCTCTCTTCCTGTTTCACTCTCATCAACTCCTCAAGCCTGAAAGCAAAGCAAAAATCTTTTTCTCTCTTTCACTAGTCAACACATTTTCGGATCATGCCCAATTGTATGTATCTTTGGCACAAACCTTTTAATTTGTTCCTTTCTTTCTTCTTCTGTCATTGGTTGCCTTTCACCTTCTTCTGTCTCATCATCAGCATCTGATTTTCACAGAAATAGATTGCACCAAGAATGTACTGATAACTGCATCACTTCAGAAGAAATTTTGCTCTTCCAATAGGCACTTGCACAGATTTAATGTAAAGTGGCTATTTAAAATCCTAATTTAGAATACTTTGAGTTTTATGTTAAAGCATTACATTGTTCATTTTTCTTATATATTTGTGTAAATAAAAAAAATATGACTTATTACAACATCCAATAAAACATTCATACATATATTGGATTCTGCATCAGGCTGTGATGGGCTCTGCTGCTCTGTTCCACCCAGAACATTGCCAGCTGGTGGGACATAGGGCTCATCTATGTCTGGATCATTCTCGTGTTCCATTAGCCTGTGGAGGACAATGGCAAGACCTGAAACAAAGCTGGCTTGCGACGTTTCTGGCATTGCAACATCAATAAAACACGAAACAACTGGACTCACCAGTCCATAGCTCTCTCAATACCCTGGTTGCCAGTGTGTGCTACAGCCTTCTCCCTTTAGGAACAAACAAATCAGTGGAATACTAAGACTAGGACACGATAATAGGACAGACAATCACACCTTAATCATAAGAAAATTACTCACGCTCTGTTTCTGTCGAAGCCCATCTCCAACAGGCTTTCTAACGTTGTACACTCAGCCATGGTGCTTCAAACAATTAAAGAATTAATAAGAACACATCACACAGAGACAGAATAATCTTTACGGATACAACTTCATTTTTTAGCTATTCTTCCACTACATCCATCTGCCTTACGATCCATATATGTACCGCAACTGTTTAGACTGTGTTGTTTATTAAAACCCATATAACGAGCCGATATAACATTGGCTGTACACTGGAAAATCATGAACTAGCAATATTGTGTTATTGTTCATTTGCTAGCCGGCTAGCCGCCAGTTATATGTCTTAAACCTGGAAAATAAAAAACTTGCAGAAATATTTCAGTCTTTGTACTCTCTTTTGAGTCTGCAGCCAAATACTGTCTAACTTTCTTCATCAAAAAAGTAAAAATGGAGCAATGCAGAAGCAGCGCGCTAAGCTGTAGCTACTAGCTGCATTATGCGCTGTCAAAACACGTTCATTTTAACGTTAGTTAGCAGACAAACTAAAACAGATCTTACAAATTACATTTAGAAGAAACAAATGATTGTAACAAAGTCACCATAACCTTTTGCAAAAATACAATTATATGAATGATGAGGTAGCACATCATACAACTTACAAACCCAGTGTCCAGTCTCCCTTTCACGCTGCACTACGGCTACCACCGCAGGACAATTTGCGGAGCCGAAATAACTACGAACTACGATCCGTTCTATGGGCTTCTGGATTCTTACAGAATCCGCGACTATTTGTAACCAGAGGCTAACATTTCAGTTACTCTAACGTTATTTGGATGTTCTCGGGCTCTCTCTACCAAACTCGACTCACTGCGCATTACACAGGGCCTATCAAAATGTATATGCAGTATTTATTTATAACGTATTCAGCACCTACAGCATGTGTACAACATTCATGTTCAAGTATGACCCAAGTATGTTTACTACAAGTATGTGTCAGCAAGAGAAACATTGCTAAGAAATCAGATAAATGATAAAAGCAAAAAGGCTTGCAAGGATCTTGGGCCTTGGGGCCACTGACTTTTTCAAGCAAAGATATATAAAAATATAAAAATATATATAATTAACATAACTTTATAACAATATTTTACATCAGTATTCTTAGTACAAAGCATAATTTGTTTCCTTACAGGCAGATTAAATACAAAATCAACCAAATGTTTTATTCTAATAATAAATGTATTAATATTCAATATTATTTCATACTTTAAAGTCAATTTACATTTACATCATTTACAAAACCGATTTGCAATAATATAAATCTGAACATCTAATATTTTTGTTCTACAGGTTTTCAAATAGCTCAGTTATTTGTGAGGAAGTAAACATTTACTCTTATATTTGATACCTTAGTCCAGGGAGGAAGCAACTGGTCAGTTTTCCTTTTTGCATTGACATGAATGTTAATGTAGTTGCTTTCCCATCCTTTAGTTTGGTAGTTTTGCATTAGAAAAAAAAACTTTGGTTTAAATTAGCCACAGTTTTTAGATTTGCTCTAACTCTAATTTTCAGTTAAAACGCTCCCAGACTTCAGTTGGAGACCAAATGATTAGCCCTCAACAAACCAGGAAGAAGCAGCCACCATGCTAGCATTAGCATGATCAGATAACTACACTCGTAATGATCCTGTGAGACCTTATTTCTTATATACTCTTTCATTTTAAATTAAAACATACTCTTGATGTAGGTATGTTGAATTATTTGGTTGAAATTGATTTTTGACAGCTTTCTGCAAAAACGGACCAAACCCAGAACATATTGCTAAGAAATCACACGTCATCTGTGAAGACTTTATGTATATCAAACTGCTGTCTTGCCACTTACAATACAGTAAAATACCATTACTATTTATCTGACAAATTAAGAAACAAACCAAAATGTGGCATGTGCTAAAGTTATGACACATTATAAATGTTATATTTCTCATTTAAAATAGATGTGTGCAAACATGTAAAGAGAAAGCCCACATTTAAGTTCATGTCTTTTGACTGAGGGTGTAAAAAATGTGTCACACGTCCTTCATTTTCTTGCTTTGTGTAATGTGCATGTAATGAGCACAGGCAGGTGTAGGTGTGTCAGTTGGATTCACTATGGGAGGGTTTTGTTACTGATTGAGCAGGAGCCTAATAATCTACCAGCCACAGAACTCAGCAAACAGACAGGAAGGAACTCACAGCAGTGGCCCAGCACAGAGTTTCTGCTCTTCATTAGAGGTAATAAAAAGGTAAAAATTCACTTCTCTTTCTCCTAATCTGTCTAATTAACCTAATATGGTGTAAAGATTAAGTTTTGCCTTACAGCACTAAACTAAAAAGAATTATTTTTGAGTCAGGTACCTGCATTGCCTGCTTTAATTGTAGCCTAATGTGTGTGTAAAGGTTCATGTGGATCGTGTAGAAAAGTTGATTTAAAGTAGAATTGAAATAATTGTATTCTTATACAGAAAATGAAACAAGAAATCACATAAAAAAGTAGAGTTTAAACACAATTCCTGAGGACAGGGTTATAGTATGTGGAGGCAGCTTGGAACAGGGGTCAAAGTGTCTGAAGTCATAATTGTTTTATTGTTGTTTTCTGGAAAGAGTAGAGGAAAAAGTGGGTAAAGTTCACATTAACTCCTTGACCCTCTGAAGGAGATGTGTTGTCTATATCACAGAAGAATGAAATACAAGGGTCAATGTCAAAAGTACAAGTAACTATGTGAGCAGTTAATTCCTATTTAATTGAGGGCTTCATGATCTGGACATGGTGATCGCCCTTAATTTTCACCCCAGTTTATTTGTTTTCAATCCCACTCACTATTGAGAATTGCTCAAGTCCCGAGACCACCATCACTGGAAGGGTGAAGGCTACCTCAGTCTTCCTCTGAGTCATATGAAAAACCACTGCTGTAATGCAATATCACTGGGCAGCTCAACTGATTTTAGAAGATCATTAAGAACTTGTTGTGTTAAACTGGCCAATAGCATCATACTCATTTTTGAGGTAGAGCAGGAGTGTCAAAGTTAGTCCTGGAGGGCCAGTGTCCTGCACAGTTTGGTTATTCCCAAAACCTGGACCCTGATCTGAGATTTGAATAGTGTCACAACTAATGTCATCCTTTTGTCCTTGCTCCTGCAATAAATTCAGTTCTCACGACTGGTAATACTTATTGAAATTGTAACAACATCTATACCCTTTTCATTCAGATATTGTCGAACATGTTATACAGCATCACAGCAAGTCTTTCTGAAATCTTTTTCTGAACTTTTTCTTTCCAGACAACCTGAATATGAGGAATGCAGTAGGAAAAGCAGACGGTTCTGGTGCTCACTGGCTGTAACAGTTCCTCCATGTGGAAGATCTCTGTGTGCCAGTGGAGAAGCTGTTACCTTCAGAGGGTCACTTACAGCTGCTACACAAATGTATACATAGAATGGATTCTGACAAGTAATATGAGTAGACTGGGAAATATAGTTGAAATGAAATATCAAATCAAGTCAAGTAGTCTGTGAGGTTGTCTTTTCATCAATATACACGGCAAAACAAAACAACACTCCTCCAAGATCATGGTGCAACACAAAACAACACGAGACTACAGAAGTCTGGACAGGACGGGTTAATATAAGGTACCAAAAGAAAGATGGTGAAATACTATGAAACGCAAGAGTAAACAATACAATGATACAGGACTACACTGCAGTCAAAAAAGAGACAGCACTGAGAACAGTTTTATGTAAGGAACAATACTAAATTATTGTACAAACATTCCCCAATATTATTATGATTTACCTATACACCTTTGCATTTTTGCACATCACAATGCTTGAAGAAATTTTATGATTCACATATGGCGATATTTGGTGTTTTGTAAAGTTATTAGTTTCAAAAGGCAGTGTAGCAGTAGTACCAAATTACAATAAGAAAAACACATCATCACATCGCCCACATATACCACCAAGTAGACTTTATTGTTTGACATTACATCATCTGCCACCATCTGGTTAATAAAGCATTTTAATAAAGGCAAACGAGTGGAAGTCTTATTTGCATGTAATGCCACTGACGGCCACAAGGTTGCAGTATTTCATAATGACTGAATGAAGGACGAATGAACGAATGAATTACAAACAGGACAGCAGACATTGCAGGAGATCTGAGAATCGAGATAGTGATGGTTATAAAATTGTTATATTGTTGCTGCTATTCATTATGAAGTTTTATGATATTTCAGACTTAAGGTGTATTTTAAGACGTGTAGATATACTTACAGAACACTGTAAGGCAAAATAGTTCATAAATACAATGTCATTTTTCTATTTTTAGTTTCTCTATTTCTATTTTTTGCACATTTATTACTACTACTTTATATCAGCTATATGGCTATTTTGAATTAGTTTGAAACTCAGGTTTAATTACGCAGCAGTCAGATCTGTGAAATGGCATTAATGTCAGTGACAACTTTTCCAATCAAATTACGTGAAACACCATACAATGTGAATTAAAGTGTAAAACATGGAAACACATTCAGTCACTCCAGCCAGCCAGTACTAAAACTGCTCCATCAGAACTGGAGGAAATTATCTGGAAAGGAATTCTCGAGCCTCTGCTCTTCTGGGAAGGATTGTACGGGGTTGCGTTTACTCACAAAAATAATAATAAACGATTACATATACACAACCGTTCGAACATTCAGGTGCTTTCTTTCTACTGCCGGATGAACTAGGGGATAACTGTCGTAAAATTTCCAACGCCTCAGTATCACAGGTCTGATATGATTGGCTCACAGCGGTACACGTGACCATTGTTAAGCGTCGCACTTCCCGCGATGCTAAAAGCTATTAGCTAGCTTTTTTTCTTCCTCTGGGGTTAAGTCGTTCTTGCCACTGTGTCGTAATCATTTTCACAGAGGAAGGAATACTTAAATAACGGGTGCTTTTTTTCGGACTCGACACATTTTCACAATTCGGTGTTTTTACTCGTCGGAGGAGAGGAACTAACCCCGGTGGTGAGCTGTGTGAGTTGGTGGTTAGCCTGAGCTTTGGGAGGGGTCTCAGGGGTGGGCCCATCTCAACTTTACAAAGACCAACTTTCCCAATCCGCCTGTGTGTGTGAAGGTCCTAGGGTAGAGACCATTCGCTGCGTTGTCTAACACACCCTTTTCTTTCAGAAGATTAGTATCGGGCACTTTGTTGTAGAACACAATGTTTAGTTGGTCGAATAGGAACGGAAAGAAAGACCCAGAGCTTTTTCAAAACGTGTCCGATGGACTCAAGCGCCTCTACCGCAATAAGCTCTTCCCTCTAGAAGACACCTACCGCTTCCACGATTTCCACTCACCGGCCCTGGAAGATGCCGATTTTGACAACAAGCCTATGGTCCTCTTGGTCGGTCAGTACTCGACCGGCAAGACAACGTTCATCCGACATCTCATGGAGCAGGATTTCCCCGGGATGCGGATAGGCCCGGAGCCCACCACCGACTCCTTCATAGCGGTGATGCACGGGGAGCAGGAGGGGGTCATCCCGGGCAATGCCCTAGTCGTGGACCCGAAGAAACCTTTCCGAAAGCTGAACGCATTTGGTAACGCATTCCTGAACAGGTATGTAAACCATTTGTAAACGATGTTCAGTATTTTGGCCTCCAGCACTGATTCCGTATGTATTTCGAAACAGTGTCATTCCCTCAGCAAGCTAGAGGATTGTACATAAAGTTACTAAAGATCAGTGAGAGTTGATGGGAACAGAGTTGTCAAAAACCAGTCTGATTTAGTCTGTTGTTATTTAATCGAGGTGGAGACCATGGTGGAGGTAACAGTCTGGGTGTAAAAGGCATCAAAATGGTTGAAGCCAATACTATCCATAGCCCCTGTCAGTATAAGTGCTGAAGTTTGTTAGGTGCATTCTTTTTGGGGGGGAATCCTTTTGGTTGAGGAAAAAAAAGCCAAAGCTCAAATGAAAGGTGTAGGAAACAGCAAAGCAGTTCAGGTACTGACATGACAAAACAGGTCTGAAACTTTAGAGCACAGTAATGAGATGAATTTCCTCAATGAAGGAAAGATATTATTGCTGAAAATACTCTTAAAATAAAAATAAAAGTATTAAAGTACAAATATGTGAATAATCAAAGTACATCTCTTGTGGTAACCCTAGAGAGCCACCGCCCTGCTTCGCTTCTGACTTTGAGGCCTATGACACCATTGTAAGTCGGCCATGACCAGCCAGTTCTCCTGACACAAGTGTTTCCACACTCCTGTGTGCCCTATGTAATTCTGGTGTGTCTTGTACAGACTCATTATGACCTTTGATTCCAGGTGTCCTCATGATTTACAGAGTCTTTTGTTTCCCTTATGCTGGAGCTGGAAGAGTTAGCTTTGAGGAGTCACCGTCTTACTTGTGATCTTTGACTTAAGGTTCCCAGTTCAAATTTAACCTTTTACACAAGGAAGGTCAATAGGCAACACCCATTATTACTCTGATACACACTCAGATACACACAGAAGGGCTGTGTCATATACGGTTGTGTATTGTGTAAGGTGTATATGTTCTAACGGCTTATGATACTCTTGCACGCTCAAAAATAAAAATTCCTCAGTGGAATATAGAACAACTGCATAAAGAACCATCCATTGAAAGGTTGTCTTTGGTACCTTTTTAAGTGTGTATAACAGGTATTTGGAATGTGAGGTAACCTATCTAATCAAGAGGATTGAGGTTGAGATTAGAGTCTTCCGCTTCGCCATATGCTGCTTGAGGTTTAAAAGTTTAAAGCTGACGAGACAGAATTGACTTTGCAGTGTCCTAACTGCAGGCTGTAAGTCCAGAACAATGTAAAACAAAAGGTGCTTCCTGTTTTCTTTGTCTTCTTTACAGAATTTTTGTTACTTCAGCAAAAGTTCAGTAAAATTTGACACAAGCCATCCTGTTGTTATAATGGAAACGTTTTCCCCAAAAAGGCTATGTGGAAGGTTAGGCCTACTTCTCTTCTCCTTTATTCATTTGGATACTCAGCTGTTTGTGACGTTTAAAGTGACTAAATATGATGAGCTTTATGATTTTGTGGAAATGACACTGCAAGTTATTATATTGAATCCTTTGCTGAAGCTGTGTTTTAGACCAAACAACCTTTATGTGTACAGTTAGTTCTTGTTTTGAATGATGAACTTTCTCTTACCCTGACCTGACCAGCCACACATTCAGGATTTGAAGTGACAGATGAAATTCTTGCGGAGGCTAGAGAGGTCAGAATGAAGGTGAAACAAAGGGCGGGTCGATATTTGGGGATACTTTCTGAAAATCACCGTTTCCTATAATTGCTGTTTAATTATCTGCATGTTCTAACTTGTTTCTGCTTTGTTGCTATACTCACTAATCATGAGCTTTCAGACATTCATAAAGAACACTCATGGGAAGGACACACACACTTTTGTATCATTGAAATGGAACACCACTGGAACAATAGTTTTTAATTTTAATGTATATTTGTGAAAGTAAGTAGTTTTGGGACATTTCTTTTGATCCATTTGCCAGGAAAATCTCACACAATGCGAAGAGCAATTGGCATTTTCAAAGGGTGTGAAAAGATATGATTAGAATCACCATGTATTTATGCTTAGAAGGTTTTGATGCATCAACATTACAATTAAAATATTGCACTAATACACCGCACAGTGTTATACATTGTACATTGTGTTTGTGTCCTATAGTCTTATGTATGCTTACAGTATCTCTTCTCTCTTACATATACAGCACTTTGTGTTTGTTTTACTTGTCCATTGAATATCATTTAATCTGTTCCTACATTTTTGTCTTATTTTTCCTGTTGACGTCCACTTACAGTATTTTATATTGATCTGTAATTTTAGTATATAGGTACATAATATTTATGTACCAAACATTTGCCCTTTTAAATGTATTTTTATAAATTTGTGTGGCATGGTGGTGAGGTGCCTCCTCACAGCAAAAAAGGCCCTGGGTTTTGATCCCTGAGTCGGCTTCTGGTGCCTCTGTGGATTGGTTCCAGCTTACCCGTGACCTGAAATGAATGAGGGTTGGACAATTAATAATTATTTACATTATACAATCTTTTTTTTATCTCTTAGAATGTCTGATTCACAAAACAGTCCAGGCTGAAAACAAACCATAGGACCTCAGCTTGAATGCGTGAAGCTAAACTGCTAATAGCTAAAAAGTTGGTTTTGTGAGATCACAACAATGATTTCCTTGTAGGCTGTTTTTTTCAGCTCAGTGGATCATGAGTGATTGCTGAAGGTTTAAAATATAGTTTACATACTGCATTGAAGTCTCAATTACCATAAAGCTTAAGATTGTAAGGATAAGGATTATGCAGATATAAAGCATGACTGTTTGGCACGAGAGTACTGAGTAATTTCAACCTCCATAGCCAAGGCCTGGTTATTGTATCCTGACCGGTCATGTGTTCTTTTTACTGCACTTGAAGTGGGTGGAATTTCTGAATGATGTAAATATTTGAAAGGAGCTCTCGGTTATGATCTCAGTGCTGCTGCTTTGCAGGATACTAGCATTGCTTTAGGGGTTTCTGCTGTTTCAGCTAAAGAATGTTCTGGCTGAAGTTCAGCCTCTGTCTTGTGACCAAGATCATCTTATGCTCTGTTTTAGTTCCAAATGAGTAGAGCTGCAGACTAACAGAATCAAGGCAGATATGAGATGAAAGTATATATGAAAACCATGGTCTATCTTGGAGTAATTCTTCATTCCCCTCCTCCACAAAACCATAACCTGCTATATTTACAGAACACAAGGAATATGTTCGTGCAGGAATGTCTCACCTTAACCCTGGTGTCCCAGTAAATGCAACATTGACCTTCAAAAATAAATCCTTGGAGCAGGTTTTAAACAGAAACCTAGAGAAGTTAGATTTTTCTTTTGTGGCTTCCTTGTTGAATTTCCTGTATGGGCAGGTTGAGAGGAAATTGCTTACACTGAACAGATGTTGAATTTCTCTTACAGCTACACACTTTCTGAGAAAAAAAGAGTTCTTTTTGGTTGTAATAGATATTAAGTTATATGAGCGTTTAGTTCTAACAATCTAACCAAACCGGTTTCTCTCTCTCTCTCTCTCTTTATCTCTCTCAGGTTTATGTGTGCTCAGTTGAAAAACCCAGTGTTGGAGAGTATCAGTATCATCGATACTCCAGGCATCCTGTCGGGGGAGAAACAGAGGATCAGCAGAGGTCAGAAACCCTGGGGACAGTCTCTCCCCCTCTCCTCCTATTTACTGCAAGTTTTAACTACAAATTTGTGTTTGCCCCAAGCTTACAAGCTAGTCACAATGCAATGATAAGATCCTCCTCAATTAAATATGGTATCATGAAGTTTAAACAATGCAGTGTGGTGAGTCATTTTCTCTTTAATTATTGCCTCTTAATTGCCTCTTAATTATTGCCTATTAATGCAATTTCATAGGAGTTTTTACAGCAGAGTGATGGTCCTCTTTTTGTTTCCTCCATTTGGCCACGCCCACACTGTGCTGCATTTCTGCTTTTTAGAGAAAGTGCACTTTGAATTTTGGCACCGCATTGCAATATTTTCCCTTTCTGCCATTTAAACCACATTATTATTACAAAACACAGCTCTGCACCAAATAAAGAAGAAGTATAAAAAAACCCAGCAAAGAATAGACAAGCCCCTGAAAGCTGTCAAGTCACTACATACGACCAGGCTGTTTAACCACATCGCTGACCATTTCCCTGTTTAATTTCATATGTCTGTCAGAGCAGTTTATGAGAAGCAGAAATCTATAATTACCATTTCTGTTCACCCCCTTACACAGTGCTGTTTTTTGTTTGTTTGTTTGCTATATTGTTTGGTTAATAATGACAAAAAAATTTGATTACTTAATCATCAAAACAATAAATTAATTTCTTGAATACCAGAATAATTCATTATGACCACCCTACAGTACGTACTTGCATATATTCTAATAGTCTAGGTTACAACTGACGGCATATATTAAACCAGATTTGCTCCCTTGGTTTTTGCTGCAAATCAGTCACTTTATTAGTTTCAGGACGGACAATGTCACTGGTCATTTTCTCACTGTGGAAGGACATTAGTGAGCATATCCCTGATTGCAGCCTATTCTTTTGCCAGATGGCCGTGGGAGTCTTCAAAACGTGCTGTAGGCTTCATGTTAGAGGCCACTGTAGTCCTTCAGGAATCCAGCTGCAGCATAGCTGGCCCAGGCAGCAATTAACTGTGCATAATAAATCCTTGCTTTGCTCTCTTATCTGATTTTGATTGAAAAGGCCTTTGTATCTGATTGTAGGTTGGCATAATATTGACATTATACCATGCTTCAGCTTTTAAATGTTTCTTTTTGTTTATTATTTGATTATGATGCTGTTATTTTGTTCAGGGTTAATTCACTTGAATATGTAGTACCCACTGATATCATGGTTCTATATTTCATATAATTCTGTTGAGCTGGTCACAGTGATGCATCTATTTTCTGGAAATGTAGTATCAGAAAGAGTGTATGTGTCAATGCAGGGGTGAAAGAAGGCCATAAATCCTGCACTTCAGTCAGAAGTTAGTGTGATATTACAAAAATTACCATTTTAGAAGTGCCATTGAGAAAATATTTGCACTTATTTTACAGCCAGAGAGTTAATCCTTTGAGTCATTGAAATATTTGCCATTTGGAAGAAAGAATGTTAGCGGTTTCCTCTGGAAAGCTCTTGCTGTTTTTTTTGTCACTTTCTATAGGGTTTGTATTTTTGTATCTAGATTTGAAAAAAAGTTATATTTTTAAATAATAGATAAAAATACAAAATATTAAGTGAAACTTTTTTGGTGTTTAATCTGCTAGTTTAAAACATGTTCATTAACAGTTCAGTCAAGGTTTGAGTCTTTCTTCCTTTTCCCCTTCCCTCTTGCATATTTACAGTATATAGAATCTCAGACTCAGCTTCTTTAAAATGATCCCCTCTTCTTCTTTTACTTTAGTTAGTGTGTGTTGTGTGTTTTCTTTTTGCTATCTTGTGTGTCTAGTTGGATTTGATTTGCAGGAGATGTCTTTCGTACTCGAAGTACAACTAGCAGATAAAAGTTGTTTTAAATGGTTGGGGTTTTTTTGGGCAAATCCAAATTTAACATTTATTTATTGAAATCTCTTAATGGTGTTTAATCTGCTTATTTCTCCAGAAAATCTGTAATGTTCATAAACACTTCAGTCTAGATTGGAGTCTCCCTTTCTCCCCCATGCATATTTACAGTAAATGGAATCTCTGACTACGTGGCTGTGTCCTTGGCGTTTAAGACCAGCTGCAGTCTTCTCAGATCAGATGACACTGCTTCTAATCAAAACCATAATTCCTCCCCTTTTTTTCCCTTTTTTTCAACCACATGGCTGTCTGCCTCCATTCCTGCTGGCTTCCTGTCACTGGGACACACAGGCTGCTTTGTTTTATAGTGCTCTGTAGGTTTTCTTTATTGTAATTTATTGTAATGCTCTAAAATAACTGTTCATTGTTATATTTTGCAGCATATTTACAGCCCACCTTTTCCCACTGTATTTCTACTAGTTGACACATCTGTTCTGGTTTCATTTTCTCATTTTCTGTTCACTTACAAAGCCAGAATAAACCCCAAATGGTATATGGATAATACTGAGCTGTGTTTTAGGAGTCATCTTTTGCATTTTACAAAGAGCGTTTCAGCACTTGACTTTTCTTGTCATGTTTTTGAGTAACCCTTTTTCTTTGGGTTGTTGTAGGCTATGACTTTGCAGCCGTGCTAGAGTGGTTTGCTGAAAGAGTGGACCGCATAATCCTTCTCTTTGACGCCCACAAGCTGGACATCTCAGATGAGTTCTCTGAAGTGATCAAGGCTTTGAAAAATCATGAAGACAAGATGCGCGTGGTACTGAACAAAGCCGACCAGATCAGCACACAGCAGCTAATGAGAGTGTATGGTGCCCTCATGTGGTCATTAGGGAAGATCATTAACACCCCAGAGGTGGTCCGGGTTTACATTGGCTCCTTTTGGGCACAGCCTCTTCTGGTGCCGGACAACAGGAAGCTGTTTGAAGCCGAGGAACAGGACCTGTTCCGAGACATCCAGAGTCTTCCACGGAATGCTGCCCTAAGGAAGCTGAATGATCTGATCAAGAGGGCACGCCTTGCCAAGGTAAAAGGAAAACAGTGGGGAATTGGCATTGGTGTGCTTGGTGGATGTTGGTAATCGGTTATGTCACTTTGGGTTTTTTTAAAAACTGAGATATCATCAAGTGCTAACATGATTGCTCAACAGTCACCGCATTTGTCACAAGGGGTGGTTATGTCCAGATGTCACTCTTGTTTGTCACAGAAAAATAGGGAAGTGGGTTGTGAAGTGTAACATTTTTTTTTTCCCAGGTTCACGCTTACATTATCACCTCACTAAAGAAGGAAATGCCAAGTGTGTTTGGAAAAGACTCCAAAAAGAAAGAACTCATTTCTAACCTGGGCGCCATCTATGAGAAAATCGAAAAAGAACACAACATCTCTCCAGGGGACTTTCCCAACCTTAAAAAGATGCAGGTAAGAATACTAACACTTTCTCAAAGCCGTGAGGAATTGACGCTATGGGGAATGGCTGAATTGGGAATGACTATGTCAGGGGTGTCAAAGTCGGTCCTGGACGGTCAGTGTCCAGCAGAGTGGACCCTAATATAACAAACCTGATCCAGATGATTAAGGCCCTCAGGGGTGTCTGCATATGAGAACCATGTGTTGGATCTGAACTCTTCAGGGAGGTAGATCTCCAGGTCTGGAGTTGGACACCGCTGTACTAAAACATATAATGAGGGTTAGGGCAGAGATGTGTTGCTTCACTTATCCTTCATACTGAAGGAATCTCTGTGATAAAAGACTTAATATTTGAACCTGATCAGTTTAGTGGTTCACTTTTGTACAAAATGCCTGCAGCTTATTGGCATCAGCTTACCTTACTTAACAAATTGCTTCTTTCCCCCCCTCTACAGGAACTCCTAGGTGGGCAAGATTTTAACAAGTTCCCGGTCTTGAAGCCCAAACTTCTGGAGGCTGTTGAGGACATGCTGGCTAACGATATTGCCAAGCTCATGACCCTTGTCCGCCAGGAGGAGGCATCTATGCCAAACCAGGTGGTGAAGGGTGGTGCCTTTGATGGAACCATGAATGGGCCGTTTGGCCATGGCTATGGTGAGGGTGCTGGCGAGGGCATTGATGAGCTAGAGTGGGTGGTGGGTCGTGACAAGCCATCCTACGACGAGATCTTCTACACACTCTCCCCTGTTAATGGCAAGGTCTCTGGTGCTGCCGCCAAAAAGGAGATGCTGAAGTCCAAGCTGCCCAACACAGTGCTTGGTAAGATCTGGACCCTGGCTGATGTGGACAAGGATGGTTTTCTGGATGATGAAGAGTTTGCTCTGGCCAACCATCTAATCAAAGTGAAGCTGGAGGGATACGAGCTGCCTGCTAAGCTGCCTTCTCACCTGGTGCCCCCTTCCAAGCGTGGTCAGGAGGAACTGTAAGATGCTGGCATAGTTCTTCAGCTTCAAAGCTGTAGCTCTCACCTCAGGCTTCAACTCCTCTAGCCATTCCACTTATTTGTTCCAAGAGCAGTCTCGCTAATCCTCCTCAATTCAGCACACCTTTTTCCAATGTTAAAGGTACAATTAAGGGTTTTGAGTGGTTATTCCTGTTGCTGTACATTCAACTTTCTCATGTTTCTTCTATGTAGCAAGTTTTCTTTACTATGTTTTTGTTAGTTTTTCTTTCTTCCAAATAGCCTTTATGGCTATTACTCAACAGAGAACTGTAATGATGGGGATCTGCAGTGTCTTCTTTTGATGGCCCATGGCATATGGTAGTACCTTCATTGGGTTCTGAAATAGGAATGAATTGTAGATGGTTGATGAATATTTGGAATGGCTTTGGACATCCAGTGACTGTACTGAAATCCTGAGCTTTGGGAAGAGAAACCAAAAGGTTTATTGTGCAATTGTGCCATTGTTTGGAAACAGGAATGCCACTTTGAGAGTTGTTCAAAAGACTGCAAAAAAGATTTTGGTACTCGACAGAGGATGACATTTGGTGGAGTATTAAAGGATTTTTTTTGCTGTTAGGGGTGACTCATGGAAAAGCAAAATGTGAAATAACATAATCCACTTTATTATACCCACTTGCCTTTCTACTCCTTGTGCACTTATCTCCAAATTAGGTATAGTTATATACTGTAGCCCATCTATTATGCACTCTTTGTCAGCTCCCCTTTATCATTGGTCCGTTTCTGACAACAATACATCAGACCCATTAGGTGTTTCATGCCATTAAATATATTTTTTTTCATTACTCTGTGCAATATCGTCTTTCACTTAAGAGCAATGTTGTGTTCAGAATCTGACCATTGATTGGGGCTAGAGAGAGACAGACACACTGCATAAAAGGATGGGCTCCTATCAGGCTACAAGTTCAGACTAGAAGGTCAGTGTCTCTAATAAAGTGGCCAGTGGGTGTTTAAATATGATCTTCCACAACATCTTCATTATCTTTTTGAGAACTTAATTTATTCTTCTTAAATCTGTATTTTTATATCTTACAAATATGACAGCTATTAAAATTTCTCTTGATTTATATATCCATCTATAATGACTGGCATGTCAAGATTTCAGTCTGTGATAGGTGTTGGGATTTCATATACTTTAGCTTGTCTTGCATTGAATTCTGGTGGTAATCTGATAAATAAATAAATAATAAGCTGTTATATTGCCTCTAAGTTTTGTCTGACTAAACTCAGTATAATTAATTAATGTTCTGCAGAAATCCAGGTCATCACTACAATATGACACAAACTATGTCCATTTTACATAAAATTCCAGAACTGGGAAATGTTGTCTGTTAATGGGCTATAACAGCACTATAACAGTAAAGTTAACAATTTCTTTAGCAAATGCAAATTCATTATCAGAGACACAGTGCTGGGTTCTGCATGAAAGTGCCATATATGTTTGTGGAACACCAAATTAAGGGCATATAGTATTCAAAATAATAGTGCAATGTGACTAACCAGAATAATTCCAGGTTTTTAGTATATTTTTATTGCTACATGGCAAACAAGTTACTAGTAGGTGCAGTAGATTCTCAGACAACAAACAAGACCCAGCATTCATGCACGCTCTTAACGCTGTGCAGTAATTAGTTGAAAGGGGTGTGTTAAAAAAATTACAGTGTGGCATTCAATCAGTGAGGTCATCAATTTTCTGAAAAAACAGGTGTGAATCAGATGGCCCTTATTTAAGGATGAAGCCAGCACTTGTTGAATATACATTTGAAAGCCTGAGGAAAATGGGTTGTTCAAGAAGAACGGCGTACTTTAATTAAAAATTTTATTTTAATGTGGAAAAGGTGCAAAAAATTATAGGCTGTTCTGTTAAAATGATCTCCAATGCCTAAAAATGGAGATGCCTTAAAATGCATTGTCCATTATCCGGTGTCGACCAGAGGAGGATGGGTTCCCCTACTGAGCTTTGGTTCCTCCCAAGGTTTCTT
>JBBIGC010000033.1:8711576-8760069 GCA_037576955.1 Lepidarchus adonis
CCTTGTAAAGCTGCTTTGTGACAACTTCTGTTGTAAAAAGCGCTATATAAATAAAACTGAATTGAATTGAATTGAAAACCAGAGAGACGAAGAAGAAAACGAAAGACAACCATCAAAATGGATTGAAGAATAACCAGAATGGCAAAGGCTCAAACACTGATCAGCTCCAGGATGATCAAAGACAGTCTGGAGTTACCTGTAAGTACTATGACAGAAGACGTCTGTGTGAAGCGAATCTATTTTCAAGAATCCCCCGCAAAGTCCTTCTGTTAAAAAAAGGCATGTGCAGAAGAGGATACAATTTGCCAAAGAACACAACTGGCCTAAAGAGAATGAGTGAAGAGACCGATGTAAGATTGTTCTTTTTGGGTCCAAGGGCCACAGACAGTTTGTGAGACGACCCCAGACTCTGAATTCAAGCCACAGTTCACAGTGAAGACAGTGAAGCATGGTGGTGCAAGCATCATGACCTGGGCATGTTGTTAAAGAATCATGGAGTGGAATAACAGCTGGAAGGTGCCATAAGTTGGTTGACTCCATGCCACACAGATGTGAAGCAGTTATAAAAAACTGTGGTCATACAACAAAATATTATTTTAGTGATTCACAGGATTGCTAAATCCTAGAAACAAAAACGTTAGTACAAAATATTTTTGATTTTGTACAGTCAATGGCAGACACTTGTTTGCCATGTAGCAATAAAAATTCTACAAAATCTGGATTATTCTGGTTAGTCACATTGCACTGCTATTATTTTGAACAATACTGTATGTAGTGCTCTGCATTAGTCTTGAATGGCAGTTTCATTTAGTTTTCTGAAATATTCTCTCTCTCTCTCTCTCTCTCTCTCTCTCTCTGTCATGTCAAGACCTGTTTGGATGATATTCTGTCGTCATGATTTCACCTCCTGCAGTCTTTGGCAACCACACAGTGTGTCATACATTCCATGATAGCTGTAGTGTTTTGTCTTTCATTATTAAGAAAAGGAGGACTCCTTCTGAAATCCAATATTCCATTACAATCCCTCTCTTTTTCCTTTAATTTCTTCCCAATTTTGTTTAACAAGCACATGTTCTTATCTTATGACCTATATATAAATACAGGGTGTCCAAAAAGTATCTTTACAATTTCAAAAAAGTTACAAATGCAATTGATGAGATCTTCATCAAATTTGTTCCGTATACTTAGTAGTTATCAAAGTTTTTAATCACATTTCATTTGTGTTTTTCAGGTTACCAGTTAAAGAATGAGGTACTGTTAAATGACCCCAGTACAAAATGGCTACTCCTCATGAGAAGGCACAGTGTGTATCGTGTTTTATTTAAACAAAATTGGATCTTCAGACTCTGCGAAACTTCAAAACTAAGTATGGAATAGATCCACCATCACATCCATTAATTTGTGCATGGCACACGAAATTTCTAGAGACAGGGAATGTGTTCGGGTCTCATTAAACTTTACCTCATTCATCAACTGGGTACATGAAATACACAACTGCAATGTGATTAAAAACTTTGAGAACCATTGTGTACATAGAACAAAGCTGATGAAGATATCTCACCAATTGCCTTTTTAATACATTTTTGAAATTGTAAAGAGACTTTATGGACACCCTGTATATAATTCACGTGATCTTTTGTCACACCAGATACCAGTGTGGTTTAGGGTGGGTTAACTGCAGAAAACAAATTCACTGCTCACTGTTCACAGCATATGTGCGACCGCAGTCTGACTTTCACTTTCAGGTCAGACAACAGGGCTTCATTTCCTGTTTATCAATGTTACACAAATGCTGAACTGGAGAATGCAAAAGTAAAAGGAGTCTCTGTAAACTATGAAGTGCTTTAGCCTCCAGCCTCATACTGAAAGAATAGACTCTAAAACCGCTTGTCTAATCAAACTGAAACTTTGCATACTCTATGGAAATTCCCAACTGTAAGGATGAGCCGATATCTGCATTTTCACTCTTCTCGTTAATGGAAACACTAGAAACACTAAAAAATATAAATATGATCACTACTTTGGATATTTAAAAAAAAAACATAGCTGTGCTCTATTGTGTGTTGTCTAGTGTTGTCTAGTAGATAAAACCACCAAGTATATTAATTATAGCATTAGATTTAATGCAATTAAAAGTAACAAGATTTTTTTTATGTTATATTTTGTGAGCTGGTCTAAACAAAATTGGAAATATTAAATATTTTATCATGAATTCCATCACCCAAACACATGACTAAGTATTGATTAGCCAACCCAGGCATTGTATCTACGTATAAGTCTATTCTATATGAATAGAGGATTGGAAATGGATACATAAGACATGACTATTTATTGTATAATTTTTTTTCCGCTCTGATAAACAGCTTATTAAATCTAATCTCAGGTGCCTAAACATTTACACAGCACAGTATATTAATGACTGATTTTTGGGCAAATCTACAGACCTAATAGTGGTAGTGTTTCGCCATGATAGGTTCTACTTCATATAGGCTTATGAAACTAGGTCATTTCCAGTAGGGCAGTATATGAAGTGACCTCACATTTGGACGCTACTTTACAGCAGCCTGTAACCTCATTCCTTTTGGCACTTGAAGATGTGTTGTTGACTGATACATCATTGTCACCTCTTACTACTTTGGCAGAGTTAACTGTCCAGTAAGGCCTTCATTGACCCTGCACTTTGAACATTTGCATGACCGTTATTAGATTCCGGGATATTGATTCTGCAACACTCAGGGCGGTCAGTAGGGTGCTAAAATTCTCAGTGATTTGCAAATTGGGAAAGTGAATGCAGGAATGCAGCTTGCAGCATTATTAGACATCATCTAAACTACATTCCCTTTGCTGAGTAACCTCACACCTGAGTTTAAAGGCTGTCTCAGCCAACTGGTACATTGACCCCTGACCCTTATATAAGACTCTTATATAAGGCTTGTGTGTAGGAGTGATGGAACTGTCAGTGAAGTGTAATACTGAGTAGTCTATTGACTGGCAGAGACGTACAGGCCCTGGGGCTGTCCATGTTGGCTTTTTCCCAACCTAGAGCTCATTACAACGGTTCTTTAAAAGCGATGTGATCTTATGTTCTATTGTAGAGCAGTTCCAATTCACATAGACTTGTATAGTGCTTTGTTACAACACCCCACAAGTAACTAATGTCATTTTATTGGTTTGGTGTGACTTCTTTAGTGCATTGCTTCAATAGTGCTGCAGAGAAGACACCCTACATCAAACAAGACTGGAAAGACCATGGAGACATTCCATTAAAAGGGCCAAACAGATTTATTTTTAGCATTCCCAATAACAGTTGAGGTAGAGTACATGACTGTCCTGTTCACTGTAAACATTTCACTGTGGTATCTGTACTCATTGGCTCAGTCTACAGTTCTGTTCCATCGGGGCTGTTTCCAGGAGACAAGCGAGTAGACACAAAGAGAACAAAGAAGGAAAATGTTTGTTATCCAGACATGGACCCTCTTCCCCGTCTCTCTTCCTGTGACAGCAAGCTGAAGGATATGGAGTCCCAGGACATTTCTTTTGTTCCAGCGCCGTCCCACAAACTTGGAATGTCATGAACACACAGCTGTGTTGCCAAGATAAGTGCTCGGGTGACATGATTCTTCAGCTGTGACCCAACTCATGTTAACTTCCAGCAAGGCACATATTTGCTGTCCTCTTCTCTCCAAAAACCTTAGGTGAATCAGAAAGACCAAAAATGGAATTGACATTCGAAGAAGGTTCTTGGCCATGATGTGATGACATTCAGCAGGACTGGAGAGAGCTGAAGGTGGGAGTGCTCAGTCAGCGTTGGAGAGAGGAGATAATGGAGATAATGGAGTGGTCCCTAAAGAGGCTTATCTCAGCCGAACATATCTTGAGAGGCGTAGGTCATGTAGAGGAACCCGTCTGGATCTCGGTGTTGTGAGTATATCTCTGCCATGCTGGAGGACATACAGAACATGCTCTTTCCTGAGATCAGCAGGAACAGAGTCTGGGAGGCCTCCAGCTCTATCTTACTCCTAGGAGAGAGACAGGGAGAATCAAATCAACTGTGAAAGACATTCAGTAGGTCACACTCACAAGTTCATTCATCTAATTAATAGGGTGGGGACAAGAGAAATGATTTGAAAAGGTTTGACTGCAAAGATGGATCTTTGAGAAGATGCCATAGTGCAAGGATGCCCTTTTGTTCCTGCAGGCCCATTTCTCTGCACATTTTAGGGTTTTCCCTGCTCCCAGCACAGTGGACTGAGCTGAAGTGGGCATGTTCAAGCAGGGATAACTCTAAAACTGGCTTCTCCAAATAACATTTCTGATGGATCCTTAAGAAGACTTGTGTTCACATTATGTTTAGATTTTTCCTCGAATCATATTTCCAATCCAATAACTTTAAGAAAACTTTATTTTAACCATTTTTAAGTGAACTGAGCATAATAGCTTCAAAGACAAGGATAGACTATAGAAATAATGTAAATTAGAAATAAGCATCCATCCTCTACAGGGAACAGATGTAAATAGGGCCTTTGTCTTCCAAATCTATTTGCTAAATGTAACATATATGGTATAAAGTAAAGCGTGAAAAGTCCCTGCTATGTTCAAATCAGCAAATAAACAGTAATTGTGCATTAAAATGTGCACTGGTGTGTTCTATGCAGTGAATGATTCATTAATTTGACATGTAGTTTGGTATGTTCTTTTTATTTTTTCATACATTAAGGAATGAGATAAATACAGCTTGGATAATGAGTAGAGTGGTGAGTGGACACAGTGGTTTAATGCAATTATGAACTCCAGCTAAAGATAAATATTTTTCAGCATTTCATACTGAATATAAAGTAGCTACCACTCACCTGAGCAGGCACAGGAACTGACCCATGGTAAGTTCGTGAGGCACCAAGAATTTTGCTTTGTCCAGGAGGGGAAGCTGTTTCTCCCTAATGTATCGCTCCACGATGACCTGGATATAGAACACAGAGGTCAATCACAAGTGGCCACAACACTGTCCTTAAATTTCTAAGAAAATTTCAAGTAGAGTCAAGAGAGAAAAAAAAACCAACCGGCAATTTGTTGGGAAATTTGGACCGAATTGTGCAGACTTCATCTTTTCTTGTGGCTGCATTCAAAGAACAGATTAAACATAATAATTAAACTTCTTTTAAGAAGCAGTAGCTTTGGAGAGATAACCAAGAATGAACAAGCAAACCTTTACGAGGTACGTTTACGAGAATAAAACCATCACCTGATTAACTCTAAATGAAAGGTTAAGAGTTACAAACATGTAATAATCCTCATTTATCTGACTTTTCCAAAATAATTCACAAGTAAACATCAGCAACATTTGTAGCAATTTCTTAAAATACCTGAATTCTTTCATAAGAAACCAACCGTTATGATGGTGTGGAATTAAAAGAAAAATCCATCTAAGCTGTATCTTACCTAAACATTTCCTTTGCTTGAAAGGCATCATTTCCATTGACTTCTCGAAGGGAGGCATGTCTGCGTGTGGTGGTGTGGCGGAAGCTAAGGTGTTCTACAGCCCAGGCTGGGAGAAGTGCACTCAAACCCCACCTAGTTGCCAAACAGGCTCGGTTTTATAAGGGGAGAGGAGCGAAGGTGTGAAAAGAGGGAGGAGGAATGGAGGCTCTAATACGTGTAAATATGTGCTTACACACAAAATAGTTCACAGCCCTGTGCTTCTGGCCTGTCACTTCTCCCTAAAAGCTGATCTCAGAACAGCACCTGGAATTTCAACCGATTTGACAAAATAATTGGCATCAATGAATGTGATATGAAAAAATTTGCAATATTTCGAATAGCCATTTTCCCCGCTGTCAGCATTACATAAAAAACGATACATATGTTCTTGTGTGTTTGGATAATAAAATCCCATTTCAAATCAATAATTCTTTCAAGAAACTGCTTATCATTTTGTGGAATTTTCCTTTACGTGTTAAATTCAAATTTGCTGAGTCTGTTTAAATATAGAAACAAATGAAGAGTGAAAATAAATCAAACACTAGAGGCCTCTTTATAGCTTTGCTGTATGGCCCAAAGATTCACACCCACCAGTCAGACCAAACCTTTTTCAGACGTTGGTGCCAGAGTACATTGAGTAAACCATGTCATCCACATCAACTCTTCTCTGGGTAACAGCATACTGCTTATTAAATAATAAACAGAACTTGTATAAATGAGAATCAAGAAAGCTGTCTGTTCATTTGTCAAGCACACTTGCCTACGTTAGCAGAATAACATAGTTAGCATGTTGTATTCTGTTCTTATGTAAAACAACAGTATCTATTTATCATACTTCTAGATAGCTGTGACCGTGTTTTGCTCAATAAATACTACTAAAGTGTAAGTTATTTATTTTGTGTAAGGGTTTTCTTTTACATTCCATAGTAAGTACCATTGACAAAAAAGCCAGAGAATATGTGTATCTAAAATATTAGCAAACATAATGTTTTTTTAAATTCCTCTGTGAATTACCTAATTACTAAGAAGTGGTCCTCTATGAATTACATTTGTCCTTCATGCTGCAGAAACAGTAGTGCACTGTACAAGTACTGGTCATAAAATTAAAATGTCATGACAAAGTTTATTTATTTCAGTAATTCCATTAAAAAAGTGAAACTTGTATATTAGATTCATTCATTACACACAGACTGATGTATTTCAAATGTTTATTTCTTTTCATTTTGATCATTATAACTGACAACTAATGAAAGTCATCTCTGAATATTAGAATATTGTGAAAAGGTTCCATATTGAAGACACCTGGTGCCACACTCTAATCGGCTAATTAACTCAAAACACCTGCAAAAGCCTTTAAATTGTCTGAGTCTAAATCTGTAGGCTGCACAATCGTGGGGAAGACTGTTGACTTGACAGCTGTCAAAAATACAATCAATGACACCATGCACAAGGAGGGCAAGACAAAAAAGGTCATTGCTAAAGAGGCTGGCTGTTTACAGAGCTGTGTCCAAGCACATTAATAGAGAGGCGAAGGAAAGGACAAGATGTGTTAGAAAAAAGTGCACATGCAATAAAGACAACCGCACCCTGGAGAGGATTGTGAAACAAAACCCATTCAAAAACGTGGGTGAGATTCACAAAGAATGGACTGCAGGTGGAGTCAGTGCTTCAAGAACTACCACGCACAGACATAATGCAAGACATGGGGTTTCAGCTGTCGCATTCCTTGTGTCAAGCCACAGAAGCGTCTCGCCTGGGCTAAAGACAAAAAGGACTGGACTGCTGCAGTGGTCCAAAGTTATGTTCTCTGATGAATGTACATTTTGCATTTCTTTTGGAAATCAAGGCCCCATGTCAGGAGGAAGCAAGAAGAGTCACAGAATCCATGTTGTTTGAGATCCAGTGTTTCCACAGTCAGTTATGGTTTTGGGTGCCATGTCATCTGCTGGTGTTGGTCCAGCTGTCAACCAGGATGTTTAAGAGCACTTCATGCTTCCTGCTGCTGACGAACTTTATGGAGATGCAGATGTCATTTTCTAACAGGACCTGGCACCAAAGCTACCAATACCTGGTTTAAGGACCATGGTATCCCTGTTCCAGCAAACTCGCCTGACCTTAATACTTATGACCTTTACTCGCCTGCCATTGTAATGAAATAACTAACGTTATTCACAACTGCCAGTGGTCGTATGTTATTGCTGATGGGTGTATATTGCAGTCTTGGAGGTTCAGAGTCAAGCACAAATCAAATCGATACAAGCTGCATATAAAGTACCTAAACCAAATGAACGTCCTCAGTCCATGCAGCAGTGTTCTCAGTCTCTCTGTGTTAGTCATATTCTCGGGTTTACATCTAAACCCAACGTGAACGGGCTCCTGCATCACTGGAGATGGGACCTGCTCCATCATGCAGGTAGAAGGGAAAGCTGAAATGTGAAGCTGGCGCAAACAGAGACTGTGGGACCATATATGAGTAAGAACTGTTCCTAATAAGCTTTTACGCGTAGCAAACGCTATACAGTTGCCATGACATCATCACTTGGTCAGACAGCGCCATCTGCCGTTTGTGCACAAGCAGTGCAGGTTCTATTTGTGCCTATGGAACGCACGTGTCGCATGGCAGCAGGCACAAATGCAATAAGCTGTTGTCACTACACATCCAGCAGACACATCTGTACTTTTTCCTGGTGGAAAAAAAATTCGTAACGCCACCCGAGAATGACACATTGCGAAAAAAAATGGTGGTTGCAGATTGAAAGGTTCACACGCAGAGCGATGTCTCCGGTGAGCGTGTTCTCTATTCGAAAACTTCTCCAGCCAATCCGAGCCGAGCTCTCGCACAGTGGCTCCGCCCCCAAAACTCCTCTCTCCACCTCTCACCGTGTGCAGTGTGCGGGGCTTTTTTTTCGCATAACTGAATCGGCGTCGTGAACGAAAATGCCATAACTGACGAGCACGGTGAGACGGAATACGATTGAGGACGACCGTGTTGTCTTCGTTTGCATTTATGTGGCTAAGCAAAGGTTCACGGATGCTCTCACACAGCCTACATTTCTTACACGAGCGCGTGAATGCGAAAGTTCGCTCCGGAGCGTCTTCGTTTACGCGTTTCGCCCGTTGGCTCCGGTGAAAAAATTGGTTACGGACTCTGCATTTTAATTAACTGGGCACAAATAGCCCGCGATGTCTCGTTGATGCGGCACTGACAGGCGGTGCGGGCGGCTTCGCACACAGGCGAACCCGAGGGGTTCCCGTTTCGCCCGGCGGAGCCTGCGCCAACCTGAAGCCGCGTTTCGGGCGCAAAATGCCGGGGCGCAGAAGCTGCGTGAACTCGCTATGGTCAGGCAGCGAGCGGATTCGCATCGGAGAGCGGCTGAAAGCCACCTTGGCCGGGATCATGGAGCTGGACCTGCTCAGGGGGCGACAGCTGCAGTTGGTGGATGCGGCTCTGGACGAGAGCGGGAAACCCAGCGCCGCTCAGCGGGAGGAGAACCTCGCGAGCGCTGACGAGGATGGCGCCGCCACAGTCCACGGGCAACAGGTCAGCGGGGACGGGGATAGAGGTTACAACCGGTGTTCGCTCATAATTCGTGTTAAAGCCTCTGTACACTCGCGAAATTCCGACAGAAATCGCATGTGTTGTGGCATTTGACAAACCTTTTGCCGACAATGGCGTCAACCAGTGCATAACACTGTACATCAAACCCAGCGAGGCCGCCGCTATTTACACTTACAGGGTGTGAGTTACACGCTGTGTCAGCGCACAAACACACAACCTCCATCCAGCGTGTCAAGGTTGAATAAGGGTATTTTGAGCCACAGAGTCTGATGCCTGTTATTTCCCCCCCTGTACAGGAATAAACATCCTGGTAACATATTTTTAATGTTTTTATTTAGGTTTTCATTAACGCTTGACGTTAGTGTGATCAAGTGTTAAGGGTAAAATGTTACTGACACCTAAAAGCCCAAATCTTCTATTTCCATGTCTTTAATATTTCCACCTTAGGTCCATGTATGGTATTTTTTGATTTTATGTTCCAAAAACAGTAATAATACTTTTATTTGACATTTTTTCCCCCTCTTATCCCTTCCTAAATGAAACAGTTTTTATTTTATTACTGTGTCTTTAAGACTGATATATGTAAAATACCCCTGTTCTGACTGGTCTCCCTGTAATGTGACTGAAAGCAGTTCAGCCGAAAGTATGAGTGGGACAGCTATACACTAATGTGCTGTGGTGCTGCAGAATAGTGTTCGTTTTTGTGACATTATAAAAAAAAAATCTAAAGTTGCACATATATATGTACATTTTCAGCACTGAACTGTACATTTTCAGCCCATTTCTCCCCAAAAAGGTCTAGAAAACTCAGCTTGCTGTGGTACAGATTCTTTAAAACAATCCTATACAGGGGGATCCTCGAGTTACATTGGTGTTCTGTTCCCCCAAATGCGATGCAGCACAAATTTTGCCGTAGGTCAGAATACATGCATGTAATTATGGCATATATTTATTAAACATGAACGAGTAGCAGCATATAGCTTACACAAGTCTCTCTTGTAGGCTTTTGTTGTGGGATGTGGTGTTTCATGGGAAACAATGCATTGTGGCCTATGTGGTGTCTGGTGCAGGAAAACAGGTGGGTTATACGGGTGGAACAGTAGTGGAGTTGCTTTCTTGTTTGTTAGCAACGAATAAAATAAAACATGAATCACATACATGCACAGCAGAAATGAAGTAAAACAGTTCCTGACCTTTTCTGTTGAGTCTGCCTCACGCTTGAGAGCCATAATGAAGTTTCCAAACAAGCAGCACAAACAAAAGAGAGTAAATGGCACAATTCTGTCTCTCTCATAAAGCACTGCATGACACAGAGGGTATTTGTCTGCTCTGCTCGCCAGTTAGTTCCCACATGAACTTTTGTTTTTATGTCGCAAACACGGTAAGAAAAAAGGCAGCCAACGATGTAACCACGAATCGTCGAGTGCAACGTAACATGAGAACCCCCTGTAATCAGATGTGGAAAAGTGAGCTCACATCTCCAGGTATGAGGGATGCTCCACTGGAAGGATTGGCCAGTTGAAGATGTATACATCTGTGTAAAGAGAGAAGATGAAGTGTTGTGCCATTGTGATGATCAACGAGTCACTGTAACTGATACAGATGTCTTATGGTTGGAGCCAGCGACACTACAGTAAATTACACGTTCATCTGTGCCGTAAGTTTTTCTTATGCAGCAGAGCATGCCAACGAAAGCAAAAAAAATGTTCATGGTCTATACATTGAATAGGGGTTGACAGATTTATTTTACAGCTTCAGTTAGACCCACAGTTCTACACCAAACATGGGGTGACTCACAGTTATAACTGTGTAAGCCAGAAATAAAAATGTGTTCTGATGTAACCGCTCGATCTAGGGACATGTGTATGAGTTCATGATCTAAAGTCCAAAAAAAGCAACTCCAATCAGATTGACCCATGTAGTTGAAACAGTGTGCAGCTGTGAGATACAACATAATAGGCAAAATGTTTAGTCATTGCTCTGTTTGCAACCTTTCAGCCAACGCATCTGCCATTTGCATAAACAGCACATGTTGACATGATTCTGCGTCATAGATATCACCTCTTGCCTGCTATCTGCGGAGGAAGGGGGGAGCGCCGGACAAAGAATTGCAGGGATGGAGGTGGAGTATAGAGCATGTGGCTGTGCAATGAATTAACCCCCTAGAGCAACTGGCTACCGTGCCTATTTTTCTGCTCATTTTACAGTATTATGTACCATTTAAAATGCCATTTTAGTCACAGTCTCACACTAAAATTCCATCAGTTAAGTGCAAAGACTATTTTAAAAGAATGGTTTAGGGAGAAATCACTTTGACACAATATTCTTCAGTTTCTTTGGTTCTGCATTTACACTATGAGGCTAACATATAACAAATGCTTATACTGCTCCAGCTTAATCGTAATGACTGCACACACAAGTCATTACAGCCATTGCCTCAATTTGCCTTCAATTTTTAAAGCCAAATGTGTCATGATTGATTGCCTATATTTGGCCTAAGCTGTAAAATTGTGTAACTTTGATTTCCCCTTAAGTATTTCTTTAACCTTTAATTAAAAAATGGATCACTTAACTATGGAAACTGTCTGTCCAACCTAAAAGGGAAGCTGATTCTTAGGGATTGTTTCCAGATCGAAGGCTGTAATGACGGATAAATGTCCACACACCTCCTGTGGCATTGATATGAGTGCCTGGGTAAGTGCTCTATCATTAGGCAGGAGAGATCAGACTGGAGCACCTCCTACGCCTCATCCTTATTCTCATTTTCTTTCCATTTTCATAGTTAGACTTATATAACTCACTTCCTGTGTGCCAAACTGCTCCTTTGTGAATTGATTGGTGCCTGGAAAAGAGCCAGTGGTCCTTGTGACAGTGCTCTCAGACCTGGATCAGGTTTCTCACACAGGCACATGGCCTTGCCCCTCGCCTTCTCTGGTAATCAAATAAAATGTAACTTCATACTTTGTTAATGCACAGCACATGCATTTCATATTTGTTAGATTATATCTTTATGTGTTTAGGATATGCATCAACAGAAATGTTCAGAGAAAAAGACAGTGTAGCCTCATATTTATTTATTCATTCGACTATGTCGTATTTGATGTGGGAAAATGGTTGGAAAAAGTTGCTTTATGGTAGTTCAGTTTTCCCGCATCAAAAACTACAAAGTCAAATGAACACTACACAGTGCATTGCTTCACATTAAACACGCCTTCCACTGCAGCTCTGGCTTTAACCATGTCTATACTGAATGAATTATGGAACTATACACTTCTTCTCTGATCTAAATTATTGTTCTATGACTAAGAGGAATGTCTAGAACTCCTTGTTAGTAAAGCCCTGAAGCTGAAGTAGCAGACTGTGGTCACAAAGCAAATTTGAGAAAGTTGACCTCTGACCTCAATCCAATAGAGAATCTTTGGAGGGAGTTGAAAGTCTGTGTTGCCCAGTGACAGCCCCAAAACATCACAGCCCCTGAGAAGATCTGCATGGAAGAATTGGCCAAAATATTAGCTACAGTGTTTCAAACCTGGTGAAGACCTACAGGAAACATTTGACCAACCAAGGTTACATTACAAAGTATTGAGGTGAACTTTTGTTCTTGACCAAATACTTATTTTCTGCACCATTATACAAATACATTCTTAAAAACACATTCTGTCTTACAGTTGAAGTGAACCTATGATAAACATTACAGACTCTCATCTCTTTAAGTGGGACAACTTAAAGTGGCTGACAAATACTTTTTTCCCCACTGTATAATGCACCATCTACCACTTTAGCCAAAAGCTAACATGCATACCTTAATAATACCCTGCAAACAGTTAACATTGACTGTCTTGTTACTTTATTACAATGGTACCAATCAAGAGGTGGGATATATTACGCCAGGCAAGTTAATCCAGAAAAATGGGCCACCTTGAGAAGGACCAGATTGGAATGACTACACAATAAAGTGGTATGCAGTGGTTAGTACCAACCAGAAGTGGTCCAAGGACAGTTGATGAACTTGCTACATGTTATTGGGCACCCAAGGCTCACTGATGCATGCAGGGAGCTAAGGCTTACCCGTCTGGTCCTATACCACAGAATAGCTACCCTAGCACAAATATCTAAAATGTTAATGATGGTAAAATAGCAAGGTGTTAAAACCCTGTGCATCACAGCTTCATATGGAGCCACAGAGCAGTCACGAGTGCCCATGATGATCCCTGTCCACCACCGAAAGCACCTACAAAGGGCATGTGAGCATCAGAACTGGACCATAGTGGAAGTGGAAGATGGTGGTCTAGTCTGATAAGTCATGTCTTTTGCATCATGTGCTTGTGTGTCACTTACCTGAGGAAAGTGCATTAGAAAATAGCGAGCCAACAGTTCTTTGATGCTACCAGGCACCTCAACAATTGCAGATCAACCACACCCTTTCATGGAAACCGTGTTTTTTAAAGGCAGTGGCCTTTTTCAGCAGGATGATATGGCCTAGCACATTACAAACATTGTTAAGGAATGAGTTGAGGAACTTGACAGAGATCAATGTGATGATTTGGCCTCCAAATTCCATAGAGTTCAGCTGAGCATTTGAGGAATAAACAAGTTCAGTCTATGACGGTTCAGAGATGTTTCAGTAATGTGAGGGGGACCTATACAATATTAGGCTAAATTGCCTTTTAAAAATAGTTTTCATTAATCATATGTATATGTATGAGACTAGACAATTTTATGTGTCTGGGCAACTAAAGGGAATGTGATGCTGTACATGGGTATGGGTACTGTATTTTTGTTTTAATGTGATTAATTATGTTTTCTCGGTTTACACTATGTGTATTTTATCCAAATTTCTCTCCCTCTGGTGCGTATATCGCTGGACTGCAATGCTATACTCAGTCCTTGATTGAATTAAAACGATTTAATGTACAAGACTTTACACTAACAACAGGAGGGGGAGTGCGGCACTTGGTTATTGATTAGTGCTGAACTTCAGACAGTGTTCGAATTAGAATGGTATAATTAAAAATGTCCATTTGCCAGAGTGTACAGATTGTCCCAGTTTTGCACTGGGATGTTATGATGCATTGTTACAGGAATACCAGCCATTAACTGATGACTATTTTGTGTAGAAATGCTGCAATATCTTCTTTTTCTCTCACAGGAGAAATATTTCTCAGGCTGAGAAAGAGTTAAGTATTGCTGCTGAATCGGTCGTGTGGGCGAAGTGAGAGAGAGAAAGAGAGAGCAGGCAGAGCAGCTCAACAGTGTTCTGAAGTGAAGTGGGGGTGGTAGTCATATCTAGGAGTGCTGTGTATGTGTGCGCGACCGCGCTTGTGTGCTGGGGGTTTAAAATGCCTCCCTCATGCTGCTTCTCTCACTAGGCAACCCATCCCCCGCACTCTTGCTCCCTTACTTTCTCTCTCCCACTGACTCACTCACTTTCCTTGCCATCTATCTCTGTCTGTCCCCTTACTAAGTCTTCAACCTTCATCTCTCCCTTGCTCTTAATCTCTCATTCTGCTTCTCACAGGCATTGCCTTCTGTTTTGTTCTAATATACGTGTATTAGAGAATGTGAGAGGAACTGTGGGTAAACTGCTGAAGCAGAGATAAGCCTGGTCAAAGTTTCTGTTTCAACCCCCCTCTCCTTCTATTTCTCCTCCACTGTTCTTTGTTTCGTCATCTGTCGCTCTGTCCATTCTTTCTTCATGAACCCTCCCATCCCCCGGGTTTGGTTCTCCAACACCGTGAGTCACCTGCATTGTGTAAAAGGTCCAAGCTGAGAAGAGGAGGATTGATCAGAGCTTATGGGAAGTAGACAGATGTCTATTGTTTAAGAGGGTATTGGAGTGATGTCCCTGTAGAAGGAAGGTTGAGCTATGAAATAACTCACTTCCAGCCCATTTCAAAACGTCTGGGATGAACTTGGCTAGGTTTCCAAGTCCAGCCAAAACCCCTGTCCATTTTTTTGTTAAATAGCTGTCTGTCAAAAGCTTTTTGACAAGCAAACATATGGAGAGCTTAGTTATGAAGCCTGGTTGGTTAACTACACAAAAATACAACTACCCAGACACTACTGGTGACTTCAGCATCCAAATCTATCATTTGAAAATGGCAACCCTGGAACACAAACATCTCCAAGAGGACCTCTTATGTGCCAGATTACAGACCATGTGACTGCATTAATTATTATAGTGGATGGCGTGGAGTGATAGTATTGTCCTTGAACACAAAACTCCCTACATTTAGTAGCTGTGAGGAGTCAGTGGTTTGCTGCTGAAGCATACTTTTGAGGCACTGTTGCATAAACATAAACATCTCTGATGTGTGCCTTGTAATTACCACCCTTGACTTGTTTTAACATGTGCTGTAACCTCTGCCATCTGCTTGCTCTATTCAGACTTCACCAGTAGACTCTGTGTTACCGGGCCTAGCAGCTGGGGAGGGAATCAACTCACGGTGGTCCACTCTGTCCTGGGACATCCCATCAGAACTTCTCTCACCTCCTACTCCAGAGCCCACAGGCACCACATCACTGGACTGTGACTCCAGACCCAGCTCAGGTACTGCCTTTTCTTTCTGGACTTCAAAGGAGTTCAAGCCTAAGTGGTGCCCATTGTTTGCTTCTGCAGAGGAAGCTTGTGCAAAAGGTGCCTCGAAATGTTCTTTGAAAGTACCCTCATGGTCTGTGAAGTATCCCACATGAATGCATAGATGTGGAAGGTTCTTCAAAGCTAGCTTCTTTCTTTGAGGATGTGTATTAGTGGACTTTTTCCCCTGCGCTCTGTTTATTTAGAGATTACGTGTTCACAGCTTGTGTACTCTGGTGTGGTCTTACACATAGTTAGTTTAGAAATGGTAGAAATGCCCTAAAGGGAAACTATAATTATACCTTTACTGTAATTTGAGCAGTTAAAGGTGGGGCATTAATACTTGTCAACTGAAGGTAACTAAAGCTTATTTAAAAAAAAAATGTAATTGTCTACACTGACACTTTTTCATGTATTTATGAGGATAAGTAAAATAAATATGATTTACTTTTTACATCTGATACCTACTCATGTATGTTTTACTAATCTGTGCAACATTTGGGAAACATTCATTGGTTGTTTAGCTTATTCCTGAAATGATATCCTCTGTCACCCATGAAACCAGTCTTTTGTTCAGTCTATGTTCTTAACTACCATCCCCCCACCTTTTCTGCTTTCTTTTCCACAGGTTTTTACTCGGTCAGCGGGAGCTCGCTGTCTGACTCCTGTTACTCAGTCGCCAGTGAGGCAGCCCCTGGAGGGTCCATTAAAATGGGGGGAACTTGCAGGCCTCACTCGCTGGATCACAGTACCACCCAGTGGAGGGAGCCAGAGCAACAGAGTCCACACAGCTCAGATGGGACACTTCCTGTTCAAAAAGGAGATAGACGACCAGCTTCTACTGGTAGAGAAAAAAATGAACTGTTACTTACACTGTTATTAAATATGTATGTGTACCAAGTACTTTAGATTTGTTTAAATAGGGGTGTGTGATTTTTCTGCTAAAACAGTAACCACTTTTAATTAACAGAGCAGAGAAGTTAGTGAATGGCATCTAAATATCTATTTCCTAGATCCAACCTGCAAAAATACTAATACATACAGACTTATGCAAAACTAAAATAAACATTATTATGGCACTGTGCAAACATTTGGGCACCATAAGAGTTCCAATGTCTCAGATTTCAGACCTTAATCAGCTATTTAGATCTGATGCATGGCAACAGCTGTCAGTAAATGTCAGCTGGGGCCACTTTCAAAGCTTTACAAATACTGACTCTTCAAACCTTGTGCACACACTTGTGGACACTCATGGCTTCCTCTAAGCAGCTGTGTAAGACTCTGAAAATAAATGTTATTGATGCTTACAATGCAGGAGGAGACAGTAATGCGCGGTCAGCTTGCAGTTTCTTCAGCTTGCAGAAATGTAATTAAGAGATGGCAGTTCAGGGGAACTGTGTAGGTCAAGATGAGATCTGGAAGACCAAGAAAACTGCTTGTATGCTGAACAGAAAGACAAATCAAAATCCCCATTTGACTGCAAAAAACCTGCAGGAAGATTTTGCAGACTCAGGAGTAGTGGTGCACAGTTCCACAAAACCTTCATGGAAGAGTCAGCAGAAGAAAACCTTACCTGCATCCCCATCATAAAATCCAACATCAGAAGTATGCAACAGAACATCTGTAGAAGCCTAAAGCATTTTGGAAAGTGCTGTGGACTGATGAAGTTAAAATAGAATTATTTGCCCACAATCAGTAAAGGTATGTTTGGAGAAAAAAGGAGCAGCATTTCATAAAAATAACACCTTGCAAACCATTAAGCATAGTAATGGATCTGTCATGCTTTGGGGTTGTGTTGCAGCCAGTTGCATAGGAAACACTGCACAGGTAGAGGGAAGAACTAAATACCAGAAAATTCTGGAAGCAAACATCATACCATCTGTAAAAAAGTTGAGAAGAGGATGGCTTCCACAATTGGACTATGATCCTAAACAAACATCAAAATTCACCATGGACGACCAAAGAATATTACAGAACCAGAAGCCTTTTGCAAGGAAAAACGGGAGAAACGCACGTACAATAATTAAAATACTTTTGGCTCTAAAAAGCGTTTACAAGCTGTGATATCTGCCAGAGGAGGTGTTACTAAGTACTGATTATGTAGGGTGCACAAACTTTTGTGCAGTGCCATAATAATGTTTACATTTTTTCGTTCAATTTATTGCATAAAAAGTAACTATGTATTAATGTTTGCTGAAAATATTGTGTATTTTGTTCTATGTCATAGAGCAACTGTGTTAACATCTTTACAATGACAAAATCACCAAAATCTGTTATTCATCAAGGGGTGCCCAAACTTTTGCATAAGACTGTATTATTTGTAGTTTCTTTGTGATAGCATTATAACATGCTTTCTTAAATTCCTCCTGAACAGGTGAACTAGAAATTGATGGGCTCATGTTTCTGACCGGCCTCTGCTCCAGTCTTGGAGGAGCACAGAAGGGATCTGACTTTTCCACTTCTGCTACCAATCCACTGCTGCAACTAGACCCGAAATTCTGCTCCGACTTGGTGTCACGGAAGACAAAAGAGGTGTACCCTTACCCTAGCCCGCTCCATGCAGTGGCTTTGCAGAGCCCCCTGTTTACTTCCTGCCAAGACTCTTCCCCCACCCCTCGTTCCCCCAGCCCAGAGGGGGATCAACCTGGGGAGGACCCAGAGGCTGAACAGCCCCTTGTAAAGACCCAACCTCCACCTTCTCCATCTCTCACTCAGCTGGAACAGTACATAACCAGATTAGTCCATCAGTACCACAGCAGGGTGACTGCAGAGATCTCAAGTCGAACATCTCAAAAGATTGCTGCAGGGTTATGCCATGAAGGTGTCCACCCAAGGAGTGCGTCCTCCTCCAGCTTGACTGGAGGCAGTGCAACACCATGCAAGTCTTTACTGGGCAACTCTGCGAGAGTTAGTCTGAGCAGCATTGGTAAGAAAGCTAGCCGAAATTCAATCAATCTAGGGAATTTGCCATCTGTCACTGGAGAGGATTTCAATATTAGTTTTCACCTCAACTTGAATTTAAACCTGAATCCAAACTTGAATAAAGCACTAAGTTTTGATGCTAAAAATGCAAAAGAGCAGGTGTCAGGATCCTGTGGGCATCTTAGCGCAAATTTAATCACTCCAACCGCCTCTCCGTCTTCATCATCGAGCACAGTTACCAGCACCCCCAACTGGAGGAGCCGACCACGCATATCCACCTGCCCATCCACAGTCAGCCACCGTGGTTCACTTGAGATTACGGGAAAGTCCTTCACTCCCCTCAACTTCTCCAAATCGCTGGACTGGAGTGGGGCTCCTCGAGAAGAAGCAGAAGGGTGTCCCCCACTGAAAGCCTCAGAAAGTCCTGCTAAACTCAGTGAAGACTCTGCAGTTGTCTGCGAAATCTCACGTGTGTCTGGACTACCCAAGTCAGTAGTAGTGGGCCTAATGGAGGAAGGTGTGGAGTTAGATGCAGAATGCTTCCGGAGTGAGAGAGAGCGAGGTGAGGGGTCAGCATCTCCCTGTAATGCTCCTACACCTCGCTCTTCCCGTTCCTCTCTTCAGTCCGCATATGGTGCAGATCGCCCTGGCTTTTATTCAAGTCCAGTGGCATCAAACCCATGGGCAGGAAGTGGCAGCATGGAACAAGATTTTATTTCTCAGCACCGGCTACAGATTACCCATTCAGATTCCCATTCCATACTTACCACACAGTCAAACAGCCCCATCTCTGAACACTCTGGTCCAACTCCTTCTCGCACCTCCCCAATATTGCCAATACCTCACAGTCATTCAGACCCTGCCTCTTCTCCTGGCTCTGCATCCCACACCAGAGTGCACTCCCCTCCTCGCCTACTCACAAATTCACCTTTCACACCTGCCCAGCTGTCTGTGTTCCGGCGGGACTCCCCATCCCAGTGCTCTCTTCCTCACTTCCACCCATGTGGATCCCCACTAGAAGGCCCCATCAGGCCTCGTGGTGGTTCCCTCAGGCAGGAGGCTGGAGGTGCAGCTGCTTGGAGGTCTCAGGAGAGAGGCTGGAGGAGGAGTGGGGATGGGGAAAAACTATATCAGGGCAAACATGCCTCTAGAGAGCTGGTGCGAGCATCAACAGTGAGCAGTTACTCAGGAAGAGACTACGGCAGCTGCTGGGAGGAAGAAGTAAGTGTTCGGACCCCGAAAAAGACCGGAAAGTTCTGGAAAGGTTTTGAGTCCCGGCTCTGGGGGAAAGAAGAGGAAATGGAGAGGGGCCGGGATCAAAGGCTTGGGACTTTTAGCAGGAGGCACACCTCTCTGAAAGAGACCTCATCGAGCAGGGTTCAGGAACGAAAAGGTACCAACGTGTCTACAAAGAAAGGGACAAGTTGGGACGGTCGTAGCTCTAGTCTCCGCTTATCCAGGAGAGCACTGTTCCGGAGTGAATCTCAGGGATTCTTGGAGCCCCGTTCCCATAAACGTGACCCTCGTCTCCACTGCAGTCAGTGGTGCTCTTCCTTGGAGATCAGCCGGGAAGGACGAGGTACAGAATGTGGGAGGCATCTTGTGAGGAAAGAGGAAAAACATCACTCTTCTACTGCCAGTCTCTTTCATCTTTCTCGTTCTCAGAGTCTCGAGGGAAGCAGTCACTCGATGTCACCTCTTTCCTCCCCTTCCCTCTCTCCCTCTCCACCTCCATCAGCCCCTCTCACTCGTTCCAGATCATTCCGTGACCTTGGCAGGAAGGTTTTTGGCTCAATGAGGTCTCTCAGTTTCAATAAGAACCACAAGTCAAAAAAGAAAGACTAAAAGCACAATCATTTACTTTCTTTATATTAGTTTCTAAGAAAGTTTAAGCCTTTAGACAAGAATTATCAAATGGACAATCGCCACTGATGGTGTGATACAGCAGGACTGTAATTATAAAACGTTTGAACGTTTGCAAATTGAGTGATACTGTGATGGAGACTGATTTTTGCTCTGAGTATATTTCTTACAGAAAACCTGAAAACGAGATTGGTCAGTGCACTTACAGGGCAAACGATCAAACACTCATTTCATGTGTAGTGTTCTCTTTTTTATCTAGAAATGTTTGATTAAAAGACAACTAAAAGAAATGCACTAGTTGGAGCCTTTGCAAGTAAATAATTGTGAAAAACTAAATTTTGCTATTTGATTAACCTGCAGTCCCCTTTAATAGGCCAGAACTAAGGGGGAAAAACAAAGGGGGTGCCATTACTGCCAAGTTACACAACTTGTAACGATACAGTATTTTAAACAACTATTTATTTTGCACGTTTATCTGCCTCTGCATGCTACTCTGTGCTGTGTCTCTGTGCACTATTATTCCATGTGTGCCAGTGTGCTTTTTTATTCTATTCATTTGTTGCACTATACACAGTATAGTGTATATAACTGTAAGTATTTAAGTACAATGTGCATATACAACATGCTAGTTAAAACAACCGACCAAAATCAGAGAAAGTATGTTGCATTATTTAAACTGTGTGCTCAGGACTTTAAGATAAAATTGTCATAATTTGAAATTAACTCATTTCAGTGTAAAGCAATGGCTCAATATTAATAAAGACTTTAAATGAAATGTTATCATGATTAGCTTGCATGTCACTATTACATGAAGCTACTGGAGAGTTCAGTGAAATGTGGAGTGGAACAGTGGGATTAACTCTTGCAATCTGCAAAACCTAAATCCGTCACGCAAGCATCTGCTCGCAGGGATTTATGACAGCAATTGGTCCTAATATTTTTTAATCTACCCACAGATTCAGAAGCCTAATCTCATTGTTTGAAATTATATAATTTTAAATAATTTAAAGAGAACATTTCAAAAATATTTATTATACAACTGAATGGTGGTGAGAAAAAAAACCAACCTCTCATCTGGAGACAGAAACACAAACAGAGAAGAATTTAAATCTGAACACCATAGTCCATGGACTAAAGGAGGATTTTAGCCAGCACATTAACATTTACCATCTAACTGCCAAACCATAAAAGTCTTGGTGTATATTCATCTCTTTCATTTCATCCTTCACCTTTCCTGTACTTTTAGCTGAAACAAATCTTCACTGCTTCTCACAGCTGTTTTTGGGTCTCCCCCAAAGCTTCTTCTCCTTCTCCTTCTTTCTGCTTACTGAACATGCCTTTGTAGAGAGCTTTCTCTTTCTGGTAGTCTTTGCTGAGCCTCTCCTCAACACGCTGGAGCTGTTTCTTCACATTAGCATCTGAAACGCATGTACATGTTTAGTGAGTATCTTTAAAAAAGCTTGGATGTTCCATTGATAGAACTTCCATTTAACATTTATTGAATTTTATTCATACATTAATACAACACAATTTAGGCACAAAAGTTGACATCTCAAGTTTGTTTCCTATATTACTTAAGTTTTTTAATTTGTTAAATTCACTTACTCTTGAAGCAAATCCTGTTAAATTACAAATCTTATAATATCCTTTGTTGTCGACAATTAATGATGTAATATCAATAATGGATGGACAGTACAGAGACCCTGTCCATATGCTAAGTATAAGCTATTAATTTTTCTGTCAGAAAAATTAAGAAAGTTCAACACCAAGTTCAATTAAATGTCAATATTTAATGTGTTCGCTCTTTTGGTTTTTAGTAAAAGGTCTTCCAAGAAGATCATCATAATTGTATTTGTAATTTAGTGATTTTAAAATGGTTTGTTCCAAACCTAGCACAGTAGAGTTTTGTATTTTCAGGCTTTACAACTTTTCATACGTTTGACTCAACTCATCAGCTTATTAACGAAGTCCTCACGAAGCTCAGACATTAGAGCTGAAGATGGTGTGCAGTGTATGGATGACTCAAGAACAAGATCTGGAAACACTGTCTTAGAATAATTACTTATTTTATTAGTTTTCCATTACTTCCATGACTTCTATTCAATCACAATACAATGGCCCCATTACAACCCTTTTAGTCTGGCTTTTTTGTCTCTCCACTTCAATTTGCCCTCAACTGCATCAAGCATACCTGGCGAAAATTTCAGCAGAGTATGTCTTCAAAGCTAAAAAGCCGGAGTCATTTTTTTTTACCATTTGGTTTCCCCCTGCTGGCCTGGAGGAGGTACTGACGGGCAGTCTGTGCATCACCCAGCTCCAGCGTGGCCACTCCAGCTCTGTACAGGGCTTTAATGTCTCCAGCCCTCCAGTGCAGCACCTTCAGACTGTACTCCTGCACACGGGCGTAGTCTACAACCTCACGCTGCAGTAAACAAGCTGCTCAACACACACAAAAACAAGTGTTTCACTACATTCTGCAGAGGTACATGCTTTACCACAAAAGAACAGCTCAATAAACATTGAATAAAAAATTATGAATAATTTTAAAATAAAAACTGTATAGTTGGTTTCTGAAGAGAGCTTTCCAATGTTCTGATGGCTCTGAGCTTCACAAACTGACCATGTTGAGGAGATCAAGAATAGCACTGCATACATGTGATCAATGTGTTGTTAATCAATGTTCTTTAGTTGTGATCCTTTGGGGCAATAATCCAGCAATGTTTGGTGATTTCCATATTAAGAACACACCTGATATAACCAATTTTAATCACCAAGGTTAGGCCATACATCTGAACAGAGAAATCACCAAACTGCCAATGAGACAGACCACTAAGGACGCAAGTTCACTTTCAAATACCACATACCTGCTAGGTTGTTGTAGCAGTCTACTTGTGTGCTCCTGAGAAGCTGTTCTTGCTCTGGGGTAAGGGTGGGTGACTGCGTCCCGAATCCTTTAAGGTTTGATACCACTTCTGAATCAAGGCTACGAAGAATAAGCAAGGCACGATGGTAACGTCCAATGGCAGAACGCACATTCTTTTCCCGGTAAAACAAGTTCCCATCTGTTTTTAACTGTACAGCTTCAGCCAACTGAGCTTCAACTCGGGAGCTGGAGCCTCCACTTGCCCCAGAACATGATGCTGAGCAGTCCTCATCCTCTGGGCATTCCTCTGCAGCACCACCACCTGACTCCTGGCAAACACAAACCTGTCTGCAATACAGAACTGTGTGGGTGTGCTGAGGGTGCTCCAATTTCTCAGGAGTCCCTTCTAAAAAATGTATAGCAACACTAAACTAAACATTGTAGTAATTCTGTAAGGAATTACAAAACATATTCATATATTCAGGAATATTTTATTCCATTTTACTTCTATAACCTCAGAAACAAATCCGGATGACCAAAAGCAGTGAATGAACTAATTATGACAACAACCTTTAAGCTAAATTGCATTAAAGTTCTTATGTACCAAGTATTATTCAGACTATACGTGGATACAGATGTGTCAGCAAGATTTCAATTGAAAGGCTATACAATAACCTTTTCTCCGTTTGCGTTTTAACACCAAATCATGTAAATGATACAAAAGAATAACCTGTTAAAGGCGGCGAGAAAATGTGAATTACACAATTACACATACCTTCAGTCAGAGATCCACGAGGGCCACCTCCCCTCACAGGATGAAGCATAATGAAAGAATAGCTACTCAGTGCAAACACTGCATTAGTAATGTTTAACATGTTTACCTTTTTGTCCATTGGCGAGGGCGTGAAGATGGCAAATTCGTGTTTGGGCTCAGTTAGATGGCTGTTTTATGATATAAGAACTGTACTGAAACGATCCTCGCTCTTCGTTTTTGTGGTAGCTCTGGGAAACTGCCGGACATCTACCGCCCCCTAGTGAAACTATAGGCGTCATTGCAACCTACACCAAGACAAAGAGAGGAAAAAGGAGACAAAGAGGGAAAAGTGAAGAAGCTTATGAAATAAGAGCACGTCAAGTTACAGCACAGTAACTTCAGCAGCAAAATACTATACTTAGAGGCAGCTTTTGTTTGTACAAAATCAGTGCAGAGATATATCTTTTTAAGGTTTTGAAAATGTACTTATCATGAACTGCCCCCCACCGCACAAAAAAAACTTATTATATTCCCCTGGTTTCTTCTGTCGTTCTCACAGTAAAAAAAAAAACTCTAGATGATTTGCCATCATTTGTATTGTTTGTGATGGGGCAGATGTGGACGGTATGTTCTCTTAGCCTGTAACCTAACCAACAAACTTTGCTGAGTCTAAAAATATAACTTAACGTGGTCATGATCTTAAACATGTACGACAGAGCTCAGAAATGGGTTGAGATGTTTCTGCAGTGACTGCTCTGAAATGTGCAGAAGCACTGAAGAGAGTACAGGTCACAGACAAATCTCCGATTCTTGGTTTTTCACATTATCTTGATATAGTCGCTGAAAACACGAGTGACACATGACCCAGTTTTAAGCTCGAGGTCTTTGCTGCTTTGCTTACATAACAGTTGATCTACTAGCCCACTTATTTTGAGAGAGGCGAGCCAGTCCCACCCCTTTAGTTAACCCATTCATGACCAAAAAGTGTATGATGAGGAAAAATAAGGCAAGTTTGTCCTGATTCGTCTAACGGGATGGAATATGGAGGTATATTCTGGATGAGCATCTAACAGTACCCACTTATTATTATTATTATTATTATTATTATTATTATTATATTAAATTGTCTTTTCATCACTTGTATGAACAATAATCGTTAAAAAGATTATTCTAATTCAAGGTGACAAAAATAATTGAATTAAATTACGAATTAGACTAAACTTACACATTAACTATGTTATGATTGCAGTGAACGTTACATTTTATATTTCACTTAATCATATCTTACTATAATTTTGCCAATTATGTTTAAACCCACGAATTCCATTATATTAGTGTTGCGATGTGATTTTCATGGCGCGCGATCCGTGGAATTTTCCACACTGCACTGATTATTTGAAAGTACGTGTGTGGCCCAAACGGACCAATCATCGCGAAGAACGGCGCATCATCGTGTTTGACGTAAGGTGCCGCCCCTGAGTGGGACTGAGCAGCTGTGTGGTACTGATATCGTACGTGCCACACGAGACTCTAGTCTGGAAAGTCGTTTATATTAGTAAATAAAGCGTCCGCATGAGAAGACGAAACCGGAGTAAGTAGTCTGTCATCTACGCAGTCGAGTTGTAAACTATCCGGAAACATGGAGCTGGTTCGGCGGCTGTTGCTCGCACACTGCGCCGCCCACACCCTGTCTGTGGTCGCGGGCCTGCTGGTGGTCGTGCCGCTCGCGCTCAACGGCTCGGCGTTTAAAGGGCGGTGTGCGCTCTTCAGCAGCGGCTTCTGGCGGACGGAGAACCTGACAGTGGGCGGGGGCGAGGCTGAAGTCACCCACCTGGTGGTGCAGCAGTGGGGGCCTCCTGCTGCTTGTCAGTTCGCCACGTTTGTTGGAGTCTTCACTGTGCTGTACGGCGCAACGCAGAGCTGGAGGAGCTTCTTCTACCTCCACCGCCGGCACGATGAGTGAGTAGCTACCAGACCTCATATCAGATATTAAACACTGTAATTACAAATCAAATCAGCACGTTTTATTTATGTATTTTTCTTTAAACTTATTATTCTTGCTTTTAGAATTAATATTCTAATTATTATTATTATTATTATTATTATTATTATTATTATTATTACAACTTTGGGTTTTTAATAAGTATTGTCAGCTTTTGGTTATAATTTATGCTGTTATGAGTGGTTCTAATATAAATAAACAGTATATGCTGATTGGAGCTGTTGTATACAAGCCCAGTTCCCCAAAAGTTGACAGGCTGGGTAATAAATAAATGAAAATAAAATGCAATGGTTTGCATATCTTATTGTTCACAATATAATAGAAAATATATTAAATGTTTAAACTGAGTAAATGTACCATTTTTAAGAGGAAAAAGTTCATTATCAATTTAATGGCAGCAACACATCTTTAAGAAGTTTGGACAGTGTTATGTTTTTACACAGCATCCTCTTCCTTCTGACAAGAGTCTGTGAATGTCGGGGAACTGAGGGGAGGAATGCTGTCCCATTCTTGTCTGGTATAGGATTCCAGCTTCTCAGCAGCCCTGGGTTTTCTTTCTTATTTTTGGATTCATGATGTGCTGAATATTTTCAGTTGGTGAAATGTCTGGACTGCAGGCTTGGACTCTTTGACTACAAAGCCATGGTGCTGCAATGGATGCAGTATGTGGTTTAGCATTATCTTCCTAAAATAGACAAGGCCTTTTCTGAAAAGATGAAAACTGTTGTCTGGATGGAGGCATGTGTTGCTCTAAAACCTGTGCGTAAGGTGCTCATTCCATAGGCATTAACTCTCCCTATACCATCAGAGTATGCAGGCTTTTGATCTGACTGCTGATAAGCCAGATGGTCCTTCTCCTCCCTCTTCCAGAGTGTGCAACATCTTGGTTTTCCAAAAATAACTTATAAATTAAAAATTAGATTCTTCTGACCACAAAGCAGTTTTCCATTTGGTCTATTTTAAATGAGCTTTGACCCAGAGAAGATGACTGTTACTGGATCATGTTCATATAGTCAGGTCCATAAATATTGGGACATTGATACACAATTCTAATCTTATTTACTTTATAAGCCACCACAATGAATTCAAAATGAAACTAAAAAAAAAAAAACTAGAATATTGTGAAAAGGTTTAATAATGACATTCTGTTCATATATAGATTCATTCCACACAGAGTGAAATATGTCAAGCCTTTATTTTTTTGAATTTTGATGATTATGGCTTCCAGATAATAAAATTCAAAATTCACTGTCACAGAAAATTAGAATATCACATCAATTTAAAAAATGATATTTTAAACAGAAATGTCAGGCTTCTAAAAGTATGTTCATTCCTTTGCGCTCAATACTTGTTGTTCCTCCCTTTGCATGAATTACTGCATTAATGTGACATGGCATGGAGGAGATCAGCCTGTGGCTCTGCTGAGGTGTGATGGAAGCCCAGGTTGCTTTGATCTCAGCCTTCAGGCCGTCTGCATTGTTGGGTCTGGTGTCTCTCATCTTCCTCCTGACAATACCCCAAAGATTTTCTATGCGGTTCAGGTCAGGGGAATTTGCTGCCAATCAAGCTCAGTAACACTGGTCATTGAACCAGCTTTTGGTACCTTTGGCAGTGTTGGCTGGTGCCAAGTCCTGCTGGAAAATGAAATCAGCATCTCCACAAAGCAGAAGGAGGCATGAAGTGCTGTAAGATTTCCTGGTAGATGCTGCATTGACTGTGGACTTCAGAAAACAGTGACCAACACCAGCAGATAACATGGCCCCCAAATTATGACTGACTGTGAAAACTTCACATGGGACTTCAAGCAATGTAGATTCTGTGCCTCTCCACTCAATTGCTTTGGACCAATGAGCAACATCATAAATCAAACTTTTACTTTTTAATACTTGGTTGCAAATTCTTTGCAGTCAATTACAGCCTGAAGTCTGGAATTCATAGGCATCAACAGATGCTGGGTTACATCCCTGGTGATGCTCTGCCTCTGCCATGCCTCTACTGCAACTGTCTTTAGTTCCTGCTTGTTCTTGGGGCATTTTCCCTTTAGTTTTGTCTTTAGTAAGTTAAGTGCATGCACAATCGTTCAGGTCAGGTGACTGACTTGGCCATTGCATACCATTCCAACATTTGCCTTAAAGTTTTGCAGTATACTTCAGGTCCTTGTCTATCTGCACTGTAAGCGCCATGCAATGAAATCTGAAGCATTTGGCTGAATATAAGCAGATAATAACTTCAGAATTCATCCTGCTGCTTTTGTCAGCAGTCACATCAATTAATACAAGAGAACCAGTTCCATTGGCAACCATACATGTCCACGCCATGATAGCACTACCACCACCATGCTTCACTGATGATGTGGTATGTTTTGGATCATAAACAGTTCCTTTCCTTCTCCATACTCTTCTCTTCCAATCACTCTGGTACAAATTAACTGTTCATATGATGTTGTTCCAGAACTATAAAGGCTTTTTTAGATGTTCCTGTTTTTGAGGCTCACCAATGGTTTACATCTTGAGGTGAACCCTCTGTATTCACTCTGGTGAAGTCTGTTCTTGATTGTTGACACCCCCACCTCCTGGAAAGTGTTCTAGATCTGGCCAACTGTTGTGAAGGTTTTTTTTTTCTTCACCAGGGAAAGAATTTGTCGGTCATCCACCACAGTTGTTTTCTGTGGTCTTTTGGTGTTGCTGAGCTCACAGGTGCATTCTTTCTTTTTAAGAACGTTCCAAACAGTTGATTTGGCCACACCTAATGATGAATTGCTCCACTGATTAATCACCGACATATTATGGGTTAATAGCAACAGATTCCAAATGCAAATAACACACTTGAAATTAACTCTAGATCTTTTATCAGTTCCTCATGGAGGAGCTGAGCAGCTAATTGTCCAATTACTATTGGTCCCTTAAAAAGTGGGAGGCCCATTTACAAACTGTTGTCATTCCTGTTCACCTCATTTGTATGTAAATACCCTCAAATTAAAACTGAAAGTCTGCAGTTAAAGCACAGCTTGGTCATTTAGTTTCAAATACATTGTGGCAGTGTATTGAGCCGAAGAGATTTGAATTGTGTCAATGTCCCAATATTTATGGACCTGACTGTATATGGTTTCTTTGCATGATGGAGCTTGAATCTGCATTTGTAAATGGCACAGCCAACTGCCAACAGACCACGATTTCTGGAAGTATTCCTGAGCCCATGTAGGGATTTCCATGACGGAACCTGGTCTGTTTTTCAGGAAGTGCTGCCCGAAGGCCATGGGCATTCAATATTGATTCATGGTATTGTCCTTACACACAGAAAATTCTCCAGATTCATACAAACGTGATGATCTTATGTACTGTATATGATGAGAGATTCAGTATTTTAAATTTTATGTTGAGGAACATTATTCTGAAATTGTTGTTTTAGTTTGCAGTGAACCACTGTCCATCTTCAATTCCGAGATCTTTTGCTTTTCTAAGATGCTCTTTTTATACCCAGTCATATTAATGGCCTGTTGTTAATTTAAGTAGTTACAAGAGTTGGTTGTGACAATTCATGAGACAATAGCAAGACATGCAAGATTGCAGAGGATTTGGGTCTTAATCATCTATAGAACGTTATGAAAAGTTTCAGAGAATTCATAGACATCTCATTGGTACAGAGTTTGGGCGTATTTCACAAAACCATTCTCACAGTCTGTAACTGTATAATGCAAGGAGGAAGCTATACATCAACTCTGTGCAGAAAGGAGGTTGGAGTTCTCTGGGCCTGAGCTCATCTCAGACTGAAAGACACTGCACCTCTGTGTTGCCAGATGAGTTGACATTTCAGAAAAAAAAAAGAAGTAAATGACCATCCAAATCACAACAACGAATCACAACAAATTGTTATCAGCAAAAGAAGCCAGCATGTCTGATGGGTGAGTTGCCTGTACAGTAGATTGACTGTAAATGGTATATCAACATTTTAGATCTTGATGTTGACCCCTTTTCCTGGGATATCCATGTGTACATGGACATGACCATGTTGGACTACAATAATTTGTAAACACAGAAAATTCAAGGTTGACTGGATTGCTGTCAGTCCAGATGCATCTTCTGCTGCAAATATATGGCTCATCAAGAAGAAAAGACCAACCCAGACTGCTGAGCAGCTAAAGTTTAATATAAAGCAAGACGGGGCAAAAATACTAATTGTACTACAGTTAGTATCCTCACTTCTGAAATGATTAAGAAGTGTTGTTTAAAGGAAAGGAAACACAATGGTAAACATGCAACTTTTGTTGAGTGTGTGGCAGCCATTACATTTTAAATGTGTGTATATCTACAAAATACGATTAAGATCAGTAAAACTATTAAATATCTTTGTTCCTTTGTTAGGTAACTTCGCATTATTTGTATTTACCTATCACATATTTTTTTTAAATTGTTTGTTGTAAAACATCCCATCAAGAAATTGGATTTGTATTTTATATGGGAAACTGCAGAAATGCTTAAAATATAATTTTGGTGTCTCTGTTTCTCTGTTGCAGCACTTTGTTCTCTGCCTTCCTCACGCTGCTGCTGAGCCTGTGCCTTCTTTTCCTTTCTGGAGGAGCCAGTGTGACTCTCACACTTGGCTTGGTGTCCTGGTGCGACACTGTCACTGACCACAGCACCCGAACATACAGGTGAGGTCACTAGCAAACTGTAGATACGAGCACTGGTATGACAGGGCAGGTTTTAAGAATGGTATTTGTGCCTTGTCGATGACATTTTAAAAATGTTTTGATGTCTATGGATACTTGTCTTTTGTGTCATAAGGTCCCTAAATAAATACAGCATAATTCAGCTTACTCACTTGCCTTTATTTTAATCGAAATCAGTGCAGTAGCAGTATAAATGTAAGTCAATTGCAAGGATAACTCCTGAAAGTAAAAGGTGACTGACTGAGCTCCTTCACCTCCTTCTTTCCTCAGCTGTGCTGAGTCACAGTCTGTGCCTCTGTACCTGGATGTGGAAACTTCCTCATTCTACTCCGAGCTCGTCTGCGCACAGGTAAAGCACGACCTCATTCTGATCTTACATCATGACATCACTTTCATTCTAAATCCAGAATGTAATTGAATTAATTCATGTTGATGTTCAACATGTAGCTACAGGTCTTACAAAGTTAAAATGACCGATTTGAATTAGATTGATAAGTCAAAGCTAACTTTATTTTCATCTCTGCTATATACAGTATAGTATACAGAGACAAGACCACGAGGCTCCAGTTGAAACAGTACATTCAAAAAATGTTTATATATTATTCATATACCATTTTCTGTACAGGGCCAATACAGATACTGTGGATATATGATCTTTATTGCTTCTGCTGCTTCTGCTGTTTTCCTCAGTCCAGTTATGATTTAACTTTGCAGAGTAAAACAAAAGTGCTGACTCTGTATTTTCACTATGCTGTCTATACTCACTCTTTTCCTTTCTGCTCTGTAGATCGCTCTGTGGTGTGTGACCGCTTTGTGGCTGACTCACTCCATCCTGTCCTTCCTGAGGCTCTACCATTCCCACAGTCAGCAGATCAGTGGACCGTGCCTCTCCAGAGAGAAGGAGCTTCTGCTGGGTCATGCTCAAGTAGATTGTTCCCTGCCCTGTCAACACACACACCTTCCACAAACTCCTGCTGTTTTCATTTAGATTTGCTTTTATGTTGATCGAGTTTTTATGTAGTTCAGATCAGTTTAAGTTAGTAGTAGGTGAAACACTGACCCAACAAACATCTGCTTAAACGCTGGTGGTGATTTTTTATTAATGTTCAGGGAAACGTGAGAGAACATCCTAGAACCGTGTGAATGATGGATTGGGAATTGGGGAGAATATTTTTATTCTGGAAGACCTTAGTCTAGAACCGAGTGAATGGACAAGATCATTCTAGAAAAAGGTTGTTAATGCTTGTTGGGTTGCTGTATTCAGATGTTTGGCCAAACTGTCCCGGTATTCTTTAGCCTGTGTTGTTGCACTATAAGCGTTCAGCTATTATTTGGTCCTGCATGTCTGTGAAGAACCAAAAATGCTCCGAAATGAAACCCTGTTATAAAGTTTAAATATTGTTTACGTTGTTTTAAACAGGTACTTTACACATTGTACTCCATGTTTGTAACCTTTAATCACATTTGTTCAAGTGCACCCTTCATTTGGCACCCAAAAATAGTGTTATGCAAATAGTGTTTTTAGTATGTCTGTGTAAATGTTATTGAATTAACTTTGCAGAAAGACCAAGTCTTCAGTACACAAGTAAAATACTGTCAGGATTGGTGTATAATGTGAAGTCATTGGGAAGGAAGACTAGCATGTGCTTAGCTCAGACCCAAACTGCTTCTTGTAAACATGCAGTGTAATATTTGCTGGTATGAACTTCTAAATGTACAGTATTGCATCCCCTACATTCTCTCCACTGCATGAAGGTTTTTCACATGATGCTGTTTGTGTAGATGCAGTCTGCTCAGGAAAGAGGCCACTCAGAATTCCCCTGGCTGCGTTTCATAGGCCGATATCCGTCAGGGAGGAGCTTGTGAACCCAAAAAAGAAACTTCAAGAATGTTTTTTCTCTGTTTGATCTTTGACCTCTGAGATGTGGGTGGCTGTGGTGACACACAGACAGCTGAGAGAGAAACTGGAGATAATGAGAGAGAAAGGCTGTTTTGCGGCTCGTAAATGTGATTATTGATAATGCTTTAATGTTTTATACTTCTGTTTATATCTGTATTTAACTATTTATATGAACCTCCTTATGAAAATAAAGCATGTAAGATGCCTTTCTACGTAGCAGTGAATTTTCTTGAAGCTGTAGTATTTGGTGTTTTTTTTGCAATGACATTTATCTTCAAAGCTAAATAAGAAAAACACTTTCAGTGCTCAGACCATTAAAATCTTTATTAATATGCTTTTAAAGTAATGTGATTGTTATTGCATAAGAAATGCTAACAATACAAGAAAAATCTGATATAAGCTCTGTCACAGTTTTCATAATGAGTCTTCTGGAGACAGATGGTACATGTGGATGTGGATTTTAGGAAGTTCTAAAACCCAAAAACGTTGCATGATTACATTAAGCAATACATAAGGAGAAATGAATGAGATGTTGATTAAAAACTACATTGAGAGGAATTTGTGCAGTATGATAAGTTTACACTATAACTGGTATTATTAGAAACTATGAACATGTACATGTTGTAAAGGCCTGGAGGCACAAAGCAGATTCTGCTATAACGGTTACTTGGAACTGTGTTTTTGTATTTCAGTATTAATTGAATATATCCAGCACTGCTGCTTTTATCAATGTGGGTGATGTGGTAGATAACACTGCTATAAGAATTAAATTTATATCTGAATTTTGCAGATTGTTGCGGTTTGTCTAAACTGGCTGCTGGCACAAATGACAATATAAGAATGTCGCTCACTACTACTACATCTCCTTTGTGTATCCAGGCCTTCAGGACATGTCAGTCCAACACCATCTAACCCTTTATTGTTCTTTCTAAGACTAATAAAAATGCATACTAGCCAAGTTCTATAAACTTTTATATTGCATGTTTAATTAATGTTGCTCATTAATTCACAAACTGGTCTATCATACACTGTAATAAACCTTTGCAATGGAATACAAATCTGTTATCGACTACAGGACATACATAGTCATTGAGTATTAATATTAAAAAATAAATTAATAACTTGACAGGTAAGGTCAGGTAGTTAAAAAGTGAGTATTGCTCTGAGGCCACAGTTTAATCCTCCAGACTCCACCTCCACCTCCACGGCCTTAGGAATTTGTTGACGACAGCTGCTTAAACATAATTTGCTTTCTGCCTCCCTTGCCCCACTTTCTCTCTCTCTCTCTCGCTCCCTCACTTTGTCTGTATGTGTTTCTCTTTTCATCACAGTCCCTTGTTATAGGTCAGCACCTTGCAATCTGTTGCCATGGCAATTTCCGGCTCAAGGTGAGCTGCCTCGATCTGTGAAGTGCAGAAAAGCGATTAGCAAGCAAGTCTCCACCAAAAACTTCATTATTTATTTTGCACACACACACATGCACACACACACACACAGACACCAAAATTAATGTCAAGACAGGTCAACTGTGGAAAATTAATCTTGCAGCATCACTGTTTACTGGAGAGAGTTGAAAAACATAATTTCCTGTCCAAGCTGATATAGAGCTTTACCTCAGACATCTGTGGGAAGAGGCTGATGGCCAGGGGGAGAGACAGGCCGAAAACTGCCAGACACACCAGACTGTGCACAGGCAACATGAGCCAACGATGGGCCTGCATCAGTGGACGCCTGTGAGGAGAGGACACAAAGCACAAGCATTAAAAAAAAAGAAAAATTCTCTTGGGATGCTCCCTAAACATGCTTCTTAGTTTGAATAACACACTATATTTTTCAATTTCTATTTCTACTCAACACTATATATATTTTTAAATGCTGCATTTGTTTTATTGAATATTATAAATATTATTAATGAGAAATAAAATATAAAGCAGAATTAGACATTTTGCCGCAAGTTTTTGTAGGCCTCTGTAGCAATGTTTATCTTAAACTTTTATTTTAAAATTTTACTAAAACATTATTCCTTTTCCAAGACTAACCCCTCATGAGTCTTTTTAAATTATTATTTAATTTAATGTATCTTTCGGAATTAAACAGTCCTTTTCTGTTACTGTGCCTTTAAGTCTGACATACATAAATACATAAAATACAAATGTGTTATATTGGGGTTTGTGGTAAATTTTGTTTCCTGAAAATAACAAAATGAAATTAGAGATTTCAAGGATTTCATCCACTACAGGGTCCCATACCATGGAAATTAAGCTGGTTGGTTACTGACTATTCAATCTAAATAAGATCAGATAAGATCCACCTGCACATACATTTAGTTACAGTCTCTCTAGTACTATAGACAATATTTCAACTATGTACATGTTATTCACAGACAACACAATATCCACAATACACAAAATACAAAAAAACATTACATATAACACATGCAATATAAAATACAACATATATGCAATGTACACATTATAGAAGACAATACAGTGACTTGTGCTCACTGTTCTACATTTCCCAGATGTGATTATCAAAAAAACAAAGACAGATATGACTACTTACTTCTCCAGGAAGGCCATGATCATAGGAGGAAGGACAAAGATGGGCAGTGGCAGGACCACACGTGTAAAAGCTGTCTCCATCAGTGCCTGTGGCACAAGAAAATACTTTTTCCTGCTCTAATTTGTAGGAAAGTTATTTTGACATAATTTTCTAGAAAGCAATCAACAAAAGACTTCACTGAATGAGAAAGAATTAGCTAAATCTTTGATCTATATAAAGAAAAGTTTATTTTGAGCATAAAATATTGAAAAAAAAAGAATTCCACAAGATTTTAGGGATATTCATTTAATCCAATTAAGGGATAAATATTGCTTCACATTCATGTACACTAAGAAAAAAGATTACATTTGTGACTGTTTAAGCTCAACAACAATCATTTTGCTTTCTAATAACATCTATTTAAAGACTAGAGTAGTAGAGAATGTTATATACAGTTGTGTGAAAAAGTGTTTACCCCTTCCTGATTTCTTATTTTGTTTTGTTGTGACACCTAATTGTTTCAGATCATCAAACAAATTTCAATTTTATTCAAAGACAAAATAACAAAATGTGTCATTGTGTAATGTTTATTATTAAAGGAGAACAAAATCTAAACCTACATGGCCCTGTGTGATAAAGTTATTGCCCCCTAAACCTAATAACTACTTGGGCCCTTAGCAGCAACAACTGTGATCAAGCGTTTGCGATGACTTACAATGAGTCTTTTACAACACTGTGGAGAAATTTTGGCTCAAATTCATCTTTAGTTCAGCCACATTGGAGGGTCTTTCAGCATAAACTGCAATTTTAAGGTCATACCACAACATCTCAATAGGATTCAGGTCAGGACTATGATGAGCCACTCTAAAGTCTTTATTTTGTTTTTCTTCAGCCAATCAGAGGTGGACTTGCTGGTGTGGTGTGGATGATTGTGCTGCTGCAGAACCCAAGTACCTTTCAGCTTGAGGTCACGAACAGACAGCCGGAGATTCTCATTCAGGAGTTTTTGGTAGACAGCACAATTCATGGTTCCATTTATTACAGCAAGTCTTCCAGGTCCTGAAGCAGCAAAACAGCCCCAGACCATAACACTACCACCACCATATTTTACTGTTGGTATGGTGTTACTTCTCTGCTAGATGTAATGGTATACACAAAAACACTTCCAAAAAGTTAAACTTTTGTCTTGTCAGTCCACAGAGTATTTTCCTATTTGGGATTATCAAGATGTTTTCTGGCAAAATTGAGATAAGCCTTAATGTTCTTTTTGCTCAGCAGTGGTTTATGTCTTGGCACTTTGCCATGTCTCTTTCTTATGGTGGAGTCATGAACACTGACCTTAACCGAGGCCTGAAGTTCTTTGGATGTTGTTTAGTGACCTCTTGGATGAGTCCTCAATGTGCTCTTAGGGTAATTTTGGTCAGTTGGCCACTCCTAGGAAGGTTCAACACTGTTCCATGTTTTCACCATTTGTGGGTAATGGCTCTCACTGTGGTTCGCTGGAGTCCCAAAGCTTTAGAAATGGCTTTATAACTTTTTCCAGACTGATAGATCTCAATTACGTTCTTTCTCATTTGCTCCTGAATTTCTTTGGATCTTGGCATGATGTCTAGCTTTTGAGGATCTTTTGGTCTAATTCATGTTGTCAGGCAAATCTTATTTAAGTGACTTCTTGATTGAGAACAGGTGTGGCAGTAATCAGGCCTGGGTGTGGCTCTTGAACTCAGGTGTGATGAACTACTGTTATGTTTTAACAGGACAATCACTTTGTCACACAGGGCCATGTAGGCTTTTTTTTCTGCCTTAATAATAAAATAATTCACTGAAAAACTGCATTATGTGTTAACTTGTGTTGTCTTTGACTATTTAAATTTGTTTGATGATCTGAAACATGGTGTATGATGGAGTATGATATACTTGAAAACACTTTTTTCACACCACTGCAATTGCACTGGTATGTCTACACTAATCAGCCATAACATTAACACCACTGATTTGTAATGCAAATAACATTGACTATTTAGTTGTTTTATTACAATGGCACCTGTAGTGGGGTGGGAGAAAATTAGGCAGCAAATGAACATTGCTGGAAGCAGGAAAAAGTGTAAAGGTCTGAGCCACTCTAATAAGGACCTTGTTGTGATGGCTAAACAACTGGGTCAGAACTTCTCCCAAACAGCAGGTCCTATGGAGTGTTCTAGATATGCAGTAAAAGTGATCCAAGAAAGGACAACTGGTAAATTGGGAACCCAAAGCTCAACGATGCATGGGAGCTAATCTGTCTGATCCGATCCCAAAGAGGAGCTCCTGTTGCACAAAATCGTACAGTAGGTAGGTGGTCATAATGTTATGGCTGATCAGTGCATATATTACTGATTACTAAAGTATATTACTGAATCACTCACATGTTTGGCTGCTATTCGTGAGGAGCCCACCACGTTCCCATTGCTGTCCAGCACATCAATTCCTTCTGAAAGTTCATTGTGTCTCATCAGAGCGACGTTACAGATGTTAGCGCTGGCTATGAGGAAGAAGGTCAGTGTTACTCAGAATTCAGTCAAATCACAGTGTCAGTGTCAGTGCTGTTATGTTTGAGATGCCACACAATCCTGTACCTCAGTGCAGCCCAATTACCTAAAATAACATAACTACATAAAGAAAAGTAAATTAACTGCACAAATATTTTGTAAAGCAGGAAACATGTTTTTTTTGTGACATGTAATGCAATTCTCCTCTTCTAACCATGTGTTCCTGGAGATTTTAGAATACAAAATTTTGATGAGTAAATAAGATTCAAATTTGGTTGTTCTATATAAAAGGCTATGAGATGAGTCAGTCAGCAGAGGGAGCCCAACACAACGTGGAATGGTAAGAGAAGAAAAAAATGACAGCTCACTTTGCACTGAAGCTTCAATGCCTCAGTACTGTACGCACCCACAGCAGGGAAAGGGACGAATCTCTGGATGATGAGCCTGGTGGCTGGGTTGAATGTCCTGGATTTCTCTATGAGCACATTCAAACCCACCTAAACGGAAACCAGGTGAGCAAAAATAAGATAAAATTCCATTAAACATGTAGTAACGTTTAAGTCTATTGTGAGTCCTATAATTAATGAACAAATGTTATATATTTTTTCTAATATACTACATAGCATTAAAACCACTGACAGGTGAAGCAAATAATATTGATTATCTTGTTACAGTGACACCTTTCAAGGGGTGGGAGATATTATGGAACAAGTGAACAGTCAGTCCTTGTTTTTGATGTGTTAGAAGCAGAAAAGAGGCAAGTATAAGAACCTTTGACAAGGTTGGCTACAATACTAGGCAAGAACCTTTCTAAAACAACAGTTCTTAAAGGTACTGCAGTGTTGAGTACCTAACACAAAGTGATCCAAAGAAAGGTCAGTGTCAGAGTAAATTCCACATGAATGCCATGATCAGCAACAGAACGTTGCCCAGAGTACTGGCTATGCACCCCTATAAACAGACCCCCATAATTCTGACCCCTTTCTATCATCACCAGCAATTAATGCTATGGTAGCTCTTCTGTGGGATTAAAATAGACAGGCTAAACTTCTTTCCCCATATGCATCAAAGAGTGTTGGGTACCCAAGACCCTGTCGCCAGTTCACTGGTTGTCTTTCCTTGGAAGGTACGAACCACTGCGTTTTGCAGGTGCCTAGATTTCACCCCGTGTCAAAGTTTTTTATGCTCGCCCAATTTTTTGAGATTGCCAATGGTAATCTCCTCACCTGACACCATATCTGATTGGTGAATTTATTAGTTCCACTTACCATATAGGGGCACTTCATAGTCCTAATTACTAAATATGCCTATACAATAACTGGACCATATAAAATGCACAATAAATTTAAAACAAAAGTAAACCTAATAATGTGGCTGATTGGATTATTACTATGTATATTCAGCAAGCACTTCTGAAAAAGTCAGTTGGTATGTCTCAAACAAACATCATGACTTAAAAAAACCTCAAAAGTAACGCACCGCGATTGAGACTGCACTAGTGACAGCTCCCAGGTATCCCTGAATAAACCTGGAGGTTGGCGTGGGCTGGGGAGACAAAAAGCAACATGAAGAAACACTCCACACAATCGGCAGCCTATCCTCTGCACTTCTGACACAGAATCTGACTTCCACCCCAGACCACTGATGGCCTGGGGTTGAGGAGCAGATGTATAACAGATGTCTTGCTTTAAGCTGACACTAAAGCCCACTCAAATGGAAGTGGCACAAAGCATCGCTTCACTGACAGTCCATCTGCAATGAAATGAAAACGGCATTAAAACAAAAAACTGACCTGAATAACATGAGTAAAGCCGCCATACCTTTGTGGCATTGCGGTTGGCATAGTTCACACAGGCGTTATGACTCTGGTTTAACCACTGTGGGACAGACAAGAGAACATGGTCTCAGAGAACAGACAGATGAAGCAGAGCACTAAGGTTAGATGCTATTAACCCACAGTATACAGAGAATCAATGAACATCCATCCATTATTCAAACATTAATCCAATTCGGGTCACGGGGGAAGCTGGAGCCGAACCCAGCAGACTACAGGCCAAAGCAAATCAATGAACAATGAAGCAAAGTCTGTTTTCAGAAAGAAACAGACATTTACCTGCCAGAACACAGTGGAAGCCAGGGTCTGGTTTGGAAGGAGAAGGCCAACCACCTGCAAACCACAGATAGAGATTAATGATGTTAATAATGAACCTTACTTTGCTACACTTTTAACTCAATACACTTGTCACTGGTGAGTAAATCATTGTGTTGTTTGACAGCAATTACTTTTCAAACGTTCACAAACACAAAAGAAACCAAACTTTCCATTGTTACCACATTTATTATATATTTAATGTTGAAAAGCTGTTTTTAATCATTGCCCTTTTGAGTGTCTGCAGTTGCTATAGAAAGTAAAAGAAATGTCAATGTAACTCATTGTACTGTATAACTTAGCATGTATGTAATTTAATTAGGAAAGTATGCCAAAAAATAGTAAATTAAAACCTTAAGCTTTAAGGTTTAATAGAATTTCCACAGTTTTTACAACATTTTACATATTACAAGTCATTCAGAATGTTTTGATGTGAAAAGATATTTTCTAGAGAAACTTGAGAGATCAGCATGGTTTATAGTAATGGTGATAGAAAAAGAGGTATGAAACATGTAATGCCTTTAAAATTACTTTACTGGAAGTTAAAATGGACTAATACTTACAATTGGTGTTCCAAACGGCACATAACCTATAAAAAAACACAGTTTGGATCCCTGAGTTCTACTAATACATCATTTTATGTCTTTTATACTTATTAGTAGTAGGCAAATGCATTAAAGCAGGGGTATATATATATATATATATATATATATATATATATATATATATACACAGCATATATAAATATAGGCCATTACCTTACTCTGATTATCTTAAACTGAATGAAATCAGTCAGTGATACATAGTCTGAACACAGTCCCTCGCCTTTCTTTTTCTTAGCTCACTTTTTTGTGTCATACTTTTTAATGAACAGTCTGATTTTGGCTTCTTACTTGGTCCAGGTCCCCCAATCATTTTTACACCCTTTCTTTAGAAGTAAATAAATTGGAAGCTGCTAACTATGTGACTTGCTGGCTGGAGTTTTGCAGTAGCTCACACGGTTGACCTGAGCATGTGCGGTGATGTTTGTTACAAAAGACGAGGTCTCAGACTGGCTGTAACTTATGTCAATCAACTGCCACGGTTGGCATGGATGGTCTCCATGCGATCTACCCACACTCCCTGTACTATAGTGCATTTGACGGCTCGCGGTTCACTCGTTTTTACATTGTGTGGACTCACGTGTGTGGTTTATTTGAAAGGCAGGGCTCTGCGATTGACTCGCGTGCCTTGGTGATCGACCGGTATTGGGCACCCCTAGTTTAATGTGTTATACTTACTGTACAACTCACAGCATATCAACATCAACCCTTTCTTCTTTTTTTTTTACTTTCCACTAAAACTGCAAAGAAAACTATTTGGAGATTATAATAAACAGGTATTACCATGAATTAGACAATGAAAGCAAAAAAAAAAATTCTTTAGTTAGGTTTCACATAATTTACACAGACTTGTTTGCTGCAGCTGAGTGAATGTCACACTGGCAGCTGTGCAGGTACGGCCTTGACGAATTTCTTATGAGCAGATGCTGCTTACAGTTTCTTGTTTAGTGGCCATGAGGCCTTTTCACACAGATTAGATTTGCTTTAGCAAGCATTAAAATGAGCAAACAAACCTAAGGAGTAATCATAAACTCTGATGCGATAGTGTAATTGTGTACCTTTTGTTAAAAATGAACAGAAATATTGACTTCATAGCAAAAATACCTACAGTTCTCACTAATAAAAATATAAATATACTGATAGTATTGTCCCAACTTACAGATTTCTCTAATCATACTACTTGGGTGTTACAACTTCTAATAGTTCTAAGGCAAAGCTAACTAAGCAAACATCCAATAACAAATCTGGCTTGACTGATGGACTATATTTAAGATAAGGAGGTAAAATATTTATTTCAGAATGACTGTATTGTTTTATACAGCTTTGCTTTAAAAGGACCTTGTTTAAAGTAACTGGAGAATTGTCTAGAGCAGGGGTTTGCAACCTTTTGCAATCTACAGCTCACATAGTCCCCTACAAATACTTCCTGGTGTCATAAACAGATTCAACCAACCAAATCGCTTTAAATTAAAACAAAACACTCTTAAATGTAGTGTATTTTCCTTACAGTATCATGATGCACCATGAGAAACACCTAAAAATATCTGAACAATATTTGCCATAACCAAGCTAGCCATGTCAATGGCATCGACAAAGCATTCTGACAGACCAATTAACTAACCTTGCCCTAAATATTTCTGGTAAGGGTCATTTTTTTAAAAGCAAAAGCTACCCAACAAGTTCCATTGTGGCCTACCAATATAAAAATTATTATTGGTCTAGAGTGCATTGCCTTGAAGAGATTCAAACCACATAATTTCAGTTACTATGAGCCACGGTATGCTAAACATCATGCCTGCTGCAGCCAACCTGTCATGCCAAATGCTCATTAGACTGTAAGACCTCCAGAACACTGCACTGTAGAGGCCAGCTATGTCTAACTTGGCTGCCAGACTGCTGGCAGTGTGTTCCTCACAGTCTGGAGCAATTAACATTCCTCGCTCATCACAGCCACGTCTCTGATTGGTCAGGATAAAAAAAAAAGAATATTTTAGGGCAGATACAATATATATCACAAACACTAATTCTTGTTTTGCTTGTTTCACTGAAACCTGGACATCAGAATTTTTCATACATGCTACATGCTAAGGAAAAAACTACTGTGGATTGTTTCTAAGCTCTAGAGGAAAGTCAGGGATATTTCTTACTCTATTTAAGTGATACAAGGAGTCGTTGTCTTTGTCTGTGTTGATCACATCACTGAAAACTTACTTTTAAATATCAAGATTGTGAAACTAATGCACTTAACTTTAATCTGCTTGTATTAACTGAATTAACATATTGGTTATTTGTTCAGTTCAGTGGTGCCCAAGTTGAAAAAATGCAATTTCACACTGTTCAATAGGCTCCCCAGTTAAGAGTTGAATTTTAATATTTTTCATTCAATCATTCGAACATATTAATATACCTTTAGCTATACTATGAAATCAAATATTAGACTGCACTCCATTATTTAAAAAAAAACAACTGATGGGACAATTTCCATCCTACAGGTGGATGCATGCAGAAAAGGACTAAGGACCCTAAATAAATAGTAATGGGAGTAGTGGTAGGGTCTCATTATGAACTAGGTAGAAAATCTATGCTGAAATACATCTGTATGGAGAACTGACACAATTATTCACGGTTAGTCTTACCTGACATACGAAAAGGCATGAAAATCTTCTGTCCAGTGTCAGGGTGAATAATAGCCTGTAATATGATACATACATTTTGTCCCGTCACTGAACTGACCAAGACTCAATTGACCTGAACATTAATGTGTTGTTTTACCTGCTTCACTTTCTGAGCCTCCCACAACTGTAAAAAAAGGCAAAACACATTTACTCAGGTTTTCATTGGAACGTGAAACAGCTGACGACAAAAGACAAAATGGTTTTCAGCTCTATACATAACGGCAATGTAATATAATATGATAATATGATAAAGACTTTTCAACAGTATATAAAATGATTACAGTGATGTTCACAAATAAGTTTCACAGTTGGCTCTTTACCTAAAAACAGCCAATGCAATATTTCTCTTGACTTTAATCAAGTCCAATAGCACCAATTAGCTCAGATTTGTAGAGTTCTAACACAACCATCAGCACAAGTAAATCTTTTGAAACTATCGCTAATGATTTAGAAGCTTAGCATGATATAATGAGAACAGAAAAGATACTTTCACTCCTACCCACTCAAAGAGACCCAAAACAATTGTGCATGGCCAGTGGTCCAGATGTTTCCCAATTTTGCTCCTGCACATTTTAAGGTTTACCATGCTCACATCTAATACAACTAATCAGCTCATTCACTGCCCCTCACTGAGCTGAAGTGAATGTGTTAAAACCAGGAAAACACAAAAATGTGAGCTAGTCGGCCCCTAGGACCAGGACTGGAAAACCCTGAGTACAGTTGTGCCACTTGGGAGCTTCCTGTTCAGAGCACTCTCAAACTTTGGGCCTGTTCAGACAAGCAGCTCAAATCTTCATTTTTCAACATATTTGAAAAGGACTTTCTATGATCCATATGATATACTGTAGGACTATTATTGATTAGTTTCAAGCCACATTTGTAGGGGGTCAGATTTACATGCTATTTGATTCAATGAGTCACATCAGATTTCACATTTTTCATCATTTGCAGCCTGAAAGCACATATTAAACTTAAGCTGAAGATTTGAACAGATATTTAGAGTAGATTCCTAACAGGTTCTTAGATGTATTTTGTCTGCAGACTGAATGTAAAGTTATGTTTTGTCCTTGTTCAAGCTAAAAAGCTAAAAACTGCTGTAAAATTATGGCACAATTATTCTGTAGCTACAGACATAAGGGAACAGTGCAAACCAACAGCTAAGCTAATGAATGTGAGCTGTTTATGAAGTATTTGCTGCTCCATTTTCACTTACAAGAAATTTGAATACTCAAAGTCTCAAGTCTTTTTTTTGCATTCATTCTAATAATAACTTGTAACAATAACTAACACTCTTGCTGCTGATATAAATGGGAAAAAAGAATTTGCTTCTGCTTTTACTGTATTTCTTGTTTGAAACAAATTTACTTCAGACGCCACTCATGTCTTGGCTAACTGGGTCCATTTGGGATAATGTGCAATGTGTACAAATTTGATTTCAAGCATTAAACTGTCTCTGTTGTTCTTGGTGTTTTTTCTGCTGCTTCACCTGATGGTCTGTTGTTCCAGGAGGAAGAGTTCCATGTTTAAAACTGTCTAGGAGCGCAACACTTTCCTTTAAGCGAGTCTGAAAAAATGATTGAGAAATGATTACATATTCAGGTTGGTTTTAAATGTTGACTAAAGATTAATGACAGAAGGAATGTAGGGGTTTGGTAACCTGTAATGACTTTAAGGAGAGACTACAGTACATATGAATGTATCGTGAAGCATGTAAAGACAGTGCATGTATTTTTACCTCTGATACGAAAAGCGTCCTAGGATCGATGACATCAACAAAGTGCCTGAACCTGCCAAGGAAGGAGCTCTGGGGGGAGAAACACATTCCATTAAGGAAGCAATCAGAAACTGCTGACCTGGCAGCACTGCCACCTCAGGACTAGCTCAGCGTTCACAACCAGCATGAAACATGCATATCAAGCTAAACAGTAAGTGTTTTTGTAGTCTAGTAGCATTGGTGTTGCTGCGGCTGTGGTCTGCTGTCTCGGTTCCAATCAAAAGATGCGCATCTTGTCCTGCTTGAGCTTTTATTCACAACCTATTACATAAAAACATTACACAAAATCAATGCCAGTGGAGCTTCCTGATTTCTAGATTTTTAAATCACAGTCTTGATGATTTAGTTGGCAATTTATATGAAAATAATGACATTTTTAAATTATGTAAATAAATATTTTGTACAATAGTATTTTATTAATGCAGACTTGTATAATTGTATATATCTAAATAAACATTTGTGGATTTTTTGGAAAAACTATCATGGTTTATTATTGTGCTATGAAGTAAATTTGCATTGTTTGGCCTTTGAAAAATATGAGCATTCAAGTATTCTGAAAATAATTGACAGATGACATGATTATCAATAAAAATGTTATTTATATTGGGTAAAACCGAAGAACTTTAGAATCACATAGAAAAACACTAAACCATTTGTTCTATCTCCAACAGTGTTGAGGAAAGTGTAGTCACAGCCTCAGCTTGGTAACTGTTCATCCTCTCTGTTCCGGCCTTGCCTGAGCACCGATGCCAGTAGCACCCCGAGTGCCAACTGTTTCAAAGGCCCAATGGCAGGGCATGCCAAGGGTTTATTTGGCACACAACACACAGTGAGAAAATGGCAGCTTCAGTCAGATCTAAGTCATTTACCTCTCTTGAAGTATCAGAAGAGGAAACAAAAATAGCTCTCAGGGTCTCTGGAGCAGTGAGTTTTTGCTACCTTTCATGTTTTAGTATCTGGTAGATCCAAAAATCTGCCAAGCAGTCTGCTTTCCCCTGCTAATGCTGTGTTGGAGGTGCAGACGGCTGCTTCAAAGCTGCTTTTTCTTTGCACTGGTATGTGTGCAGAAGTCTTTGGGAGGAAGAGGCTTGTTAATAATGCATGTGTTTCTGCTCTCTGGAGAATATGCCTCGCAGATCACAGAGATGCAGCTAGCTGGAGCCCTGCAAGAACAAAAAAATCCTGCTGTATCCTTCAGTCGTCCTCAATCTGACTAAAAACAGAAGCAAAGTGGCATCACCCTGATACCTATCGATAACAACATAATCTATGACGCTGTGTTCTGCACTAAAACACATTAAAATACGTTCTGATCGAGTCCTACATTCAGATATCAACACAAAACATTTTATTCTGACACTGATCACATGTTTTTACTCTATATTAAATGAAGATGAAGAAAAACAATAAAGTAGCAATACATCCAGGTATGGGTAACATAATGATGCACTAATTTTGGAAGTTGAGCAATCCAACATCCAACATTTTTCTGTCAGTGTTGATGCTGCCCAATTAATATTAATATAATGTAGAAACTGGGACTAATCCCACATGGATACACTTTATAGAGTAATATAACATTTATTTATAGTAGCAATACTTATAGAGTCCAGCATCATTATGCATACCTTGTTATTATTCTAAATGATCCATAGTGAAACATCAATCATAGTGTTTCATACCATTTTCATTTTATCCAGACTTTTTGTAAATGTCAAAAGCATTGTGATACGAACAGTGTTTCGTAAACATGTGTACAAGCACTGTGATCTATTTTCTGCACCCTTACAAATTTTCAGGTTGCGATACAATAATAAAGCAAAATAAGATGCAAGTCTTTGTAATTTCGGCCATTGCCTAAACACAATTCAGTTGGAATCCCGAATAAACGTGGCAATGTTTAAAAATTAAATCTCATCAGACAACCACACAGTCGGACATTGCACCTTGCTCTCTGTGCATTCCAGGAACAAAGAGATGTACGTTTAGCCCAAATACACAACCCTGTAATCTGTGTTGCCTATCTGATTGAATTCCTATTCATTTCTGAAGAAGTGCTTAAGCTGTCTATCAATCATCCACATGTCAGAGAATGAAGAGAATGATGGGCATGCACGATCAGGTCTGGTGCGGACCGAGTTTTAATTTGAGACCACATTAATTAGGGGGATGACCATGGCGTTGCCATGGAGCCTGTGGGATTTAAATAGACAAGACATTTATCAGACCAATGCAAAGTAATCCAACAACCACGACTGGAAAAGATGGGGGGGATAGAGATAGGAGAAAACATGCAATTATTGTGCATTCTTTGTACTGATGTGACCCAGATTTCAAGATACAACAGGAAAACAAATATACACACGTGTTTGTAAAGCCTGGGAAATATGTAACCTAGACTGGCTTAAATTAGTGAACTCTGAACTTTTAGCATGTAGGGAAATGACCAGCCCGTGATACGTGCGATTTTATCCACTATTTTAAAGGTAAATCTCTTCAATGTCATTAAGACGAAAACACGAAAAAATCCGTCGATAAACAACTGTCAGACATGGAACAAAAAGGTGTTTGTTTAAAACCTGCTTCGAACAGACTATAAAATGAAACGGTGCCGCTTTGACGAGCAAGTGCAACAGGATTCCCCGTTTCGAAATTTCTCCAGAAATCAGAAGACATTATAATGTACGAGAGACGACAACAACTTTTGGAGAAACCCTGTACTGATGCCCCACATTCACTCAGATCAGTTGATCAACGCCCACCGCCGCTGACAGACAAACATGCACTTCGTAGGAAAATAACGGAAAAAACTGGGTGCAAATGTTTTTACCTGGTCATACCGCGGTCTTCCGAGCTGAAAGGCAGTACACACAGGAGACTCGGCCATCACAACACCGCCGAAGTAGCGTTAAATAATGAAAAGGCTCATGAGACTGAATTTTAAAGAAGAGTCAACTCGAGTACGAAACTAGTGAAGCAATGAGCCGCAGTGGATTATGGGACATGCTGTTTTCCTCCCGTTTTTCCTCCGGGACAACTAAAAGCATTTTTACATTGTTCCTAAATAATCTAATTCTAAATTAGGTCTATTCTTGACTACGTGAATATACAATGAAATTCTACTTTACAACATTTTTAACTCATGCCAGATGTAGTAAATCACCGATAAAGCATAAAAAAATTAATGTCTCGTGTTCAGAACTGCAGCTTTGAGGCTAATGTTGCTAACAAACACAAGACACTATTCACTAAAACTGCCCCAAACAGTTGTGTATCATGAAAACTTCCCTAGACATGCTTAAATCACATCCAGCTCTTCATTACGGTGACACAGACTATTGGATGAGGTTTAGGATACAGCAGTGTTTACTGTGAGCTATTAAAATGAGCAAAACCTCACTGCTTTCTGGCAGCTACAGGTATTTCTAAAAAAAAATTGAATATCATGAAAAAGTTCATATTTTTTTTTACATTCCTTCCAGAAAAGACGTCAGAAGCGTCTTACCTGGCTTAAGGAGGAAAAGCACTGGACTGTTGCTCAGTGGTCCAAAGTCTCTTTTCAGTCCTTCTGCTGACGAGCTTTGTGGAGATGCTGATTTCATTTTCCAGCAGGACTTGGCACCTGCCCACACTGTCAAAG
>JBBIGC010000033.1:8760199-8783740 GCA_037576955.1 Lepidarchus adonis
GGTACCAAAAGCTGGTTCAATGACCAGGGTGTTACTGTGCTTGATTGGCAGCAAACTCACCTGACCTGAACCCCATACAGAATCTATGGAGTATTGTCAAGAGGAAGATGAGAGACACCAGACCCAACAATGCAGACGGCCTGAAGGCTGAGATCAAAGCAACCTGGGCTTCCATTACACCTCAGCAGTGCCACAGGCTGATCACCTCAATACCACGTCACATTAATGCAGTAATTAATGCAAAAAGAGGAACAACCAAGTATTGAGTGCATAGGAATGAATATACCTTTCAGAAGCCTGACATTTCGGTTTAAAATATCCTTTTTTATTGATCTTCTAATTTCCTGAGTGAATTTTGGGTTTTATTAGCTGTAAGCCATAATCAAAATTCCAAGAAATAAAGGCTTTCACTCTATGTGTAATGAACCTACGTATGAATTTCAGTTTCTAAAAAGAATGTTAAGAAATATTGAACTTTTTCATGATATTCTATTTTTTTTAGATGTACCTGTATTTCAGACATCACTGAACACTATTCAAAATGCACTATAAACTACATGGCTGCCTCTTAAACTGCCTTAGTGAAGGTGTGGAGGATATTTGAGCCGTCTTTGTACTTTATGGAAGTGACTTGAGCTAATTGATTGACTAATGTCTTCAAGTAATTACCTTGCAGGCTAGTTCTAAACTGGAAAACTGTGAATTAGAATATTTTGCTATTAGTTTTACTTTCAATTGATATTTACATGATATAACTATGTGGCTATCATTTAAAATACAAAATAGTGTAAATAAGTTAACTCAAGTTAACTACCATATGCTTTTAAAATTTAAAGTATAATGTTAAAAAACCTCACGTTTTGTTATGCAGTGTAGACACATTTTAACAACAATATCTCAGAAATACATTTTATTCAATAACATTCATAGAACTGTAACAATCTCAGTTGAAAAAGCGAAAGCGATGCTCATTTCCATCATGCCTTATTCAGCCAGGCAGCAGTTAGATGACAGCGCCACCAAGTGGACATGAATTGCTTTGCGCTTTCAGTAATGTGTGAGTATTCTGTTCAGAATTCATACAGTACCCTGAATATTCCACCTTGCAAAGATGAAAGATTTTAAGTGTTTTTTAAATCTAGAATGTATTTTGTTCATCTGAACTGTCTGCAATTCATCATTTGAATTTATTTACTCTACTTGAGCAAAAATATTTAACACTTATTACAACCCAAACCAGGTGTATGAACCCTGTGTATTAATGACAAAGTTATTTATAGTGCAGTTCTGTATAAAGAGAAAACTTTCAAATTCATTACACAGCAAACTGTCACAACAAAAACAAAACTCCACTTGTAATTGGGAATTTACAACTTTATTTTCAAATGACAATTTAAAATAAATAAGACTTAATAAAACACAAATGAGAATGCTGTGTGAATTACATCTTCAAGCTAAGTAACAAACTGTAGAATTTGAAGCGCCAGACAAATAATCTTTCACAGTGCTCTGTGGCAACAACAACTGACAGAGAATACCACTTCAGAAGGGCCGACTGATAACAGGAGTGGCGAACAGTTGAACATTTTCAACACTTGAAGTGTTGTTGAGCAACTTAAACCCACTTATCCAACATCTTATAGACAAACACACTGAACATTCACTATACTTTGGTTTGGTTTATTTTCACTTCTTTAACCAGGTTAACATTCAATAATACTGATACAGTCTGACTGTAAAAACAAGCTCTTACATTTGACTTTTTTTGCTTAATGTTTAAGAAAAAGGGGAATTAGAAATAAATGTAACCAACTGTAAGGCAATTTAACAGACAAATGAAGAGAAAATACTTTGCTCAAAATAGAAAACAAATAACACTTCTGTGATACAGTGTCAAAGAACCTTTGTACAACCAAAATATAGACAACAGTCGTTGCTTAAGAAAAGCTTGTTTACTTTATGCATCTGCAAAGCTACTTTTGCAGTGACTGGCTGTGGAAGAGTATAGCAACGTGACAAACAGAACTAAGCGACGTCGGATACAACAATGACAGTATTGCATAGCTTACATATAGGCTTATTCACAAAGAATCTCTTGTGTGCAAAGGCTCAAAAGCAATGATAAGCATGCTTTCATTTTGCTGTGTTATTATGGCAACAGCTGACTACTTTAAGCATCAACTCTTTGCATATTACAATATAAGGTGTCTCTGAAAGTAATCTCAAAATAAACTGTATTTACAGACAAAAGTGCATAACGCAGAACTTTACAAGTCCCAGAGGAGACATGCATTTTAATGGAACTTTTTTTTATTATTGGACACTAATGACCAACCTGAGAGTTTCTCATTAACTCAAACACTTGGAAGCACACAACTGAATTAGTAACCAAAAATAAATCCAGCCTTTTTCCCATGGATTTCTGTGCATACATTCTCCAAATGAGAACATATAACAAGTTGATTTCCCTAAAACAGTGGTTCTCAAGCCCAATCCTGGAGATGATTGATTTATTATATTTACCCTGTACATTTTTCATGTACACTGCCCATACACATGGTGCAGCTCATAAACTAATTATCAAGCACTATATGATCCGTATCAGATGTGTAGAGACAGAAAACAGCTAAAACTGTGCAGGGCAGGTCCCCAGCACTGGGTTTGGGAAAACACTGCCGTAAAGCATTTCTGCCCAAAGGTCAGACATTAAGGTGTCACTTTCCATGTTAAAGTGCAGGCGTCAAAGTATATACACACAGATTTCAACCCAAAGAATTCTTGGGAACTATGGCCCAGGTTGGAATAAAAATCTTACAATATTAGCTGGAAGACTAGAAGTCTGAACTCTATCAGAGATCTAATGAGGCTGAACGAGTTATTTTTTTCTTTCTTTGTTCTTATCGTTTTGTTTAATTAACCCTTTATTGTGAGTAATAATCAATATTTGTTCAAGTGCTTGTATCAATAACAGTAAAAGGTATTTGTCTGTAGGCAGTGTTTGATGTGCACCTATGGTAACACACATTTCTTGATGTATTTGTAAGATACTGTGTTAACTTTTGTGGCATACTCCCTGTGCAGTTCCAAGTGCCATTAAATAAATTAAAATTAAAATTAAAAAAGGCAACGCTGCCTATAGGAGCAACATAAAAGCGCTGCAACGTTTTCTCATTGTAGTTTGCATTAGGGCATGAAAAGCCATGGCTAGATTAACCTTCAAGTCTTTGAACCTGCAGGTTAAGCATCATGCATGCAAAACTTAAAGGAATGCTCTAAAATTTTTAGCCTAATCTCTATCTGCAGCGTGTGTAGCATACAGTTCATTACCATAGACAGTAATTTTCTTGTGCTTAGAAAAGAACAGACTCAAAACTGCATGCACTTTGAATGTAAGTGAGCTCAGGTTAATATGGTTTTCATTTCTTCTCTAAGTATAAGGAAACATTTGAAAACGTTTTCATTATAGCTGACTATATGCTACAGATGAGGCAGATGGAGTATATATTGAAAAAACGAATATTCCTTTAACTGTGTCTTAGTGAACAGGGCAGTAAAGTGACTGTGTTGAGGACTATGTAAGGGTGTGTAATGTCCGCTGAAGCACACGTGTCACTTGGGCCGAGTGCGTACCTGCAGAAGGGTGGGTGTTTGCTCCATGATACGCACCAGCAGCTTATCAATATAGTCCTCCAAATCCCGAACCTGGACCTTCATCTTTTTCAGCTCAGCCTCTCGCTTCTCAAGCAGTGTGGCCTGCAGCTCTGACTCTTCTCGCTGCTGCTGTGCATCCATATCCTGCTGCAATAGCAGCGCAATCAACTCCATGTTGGTCAGCGTCTGGTAGTGAGCCCGAGCCTCTGACATATACACCTGCCACAGAGGGAAACACTTTCAACAAGACTGCTAGAGAAGTGGGAAAGAATAAGGAAGTAGCTCCACAGAGTAGCAGACAAATCTGATATTATTATGAAGTCTATTTAGAACCTTAGTGTTAGGTAATAATAATATCTAAATTTCTGCTTTGTTAAAGTAGCTCACTAAATATTTTATAACATCTCTTCTGTTGCCATTAATTAGCTATATACTTGTTTTCATTCATTTTTATTATGTTTTAATAATTTATTTGTCCATCATATTTATTTGTGCATATAAAACATGTTGTGTGGCATATATTGCATGAAAGGTACAACAAAAATAGTTTATGTTGTTGTTATTATTATTATTATTATTATTATTATTATTATTATAGTTGTTATAGTTGTTGCTGGTATTTGTTCAGTTGAATGAAATGACAATTTGGGCAATTATTGCCTTCTAGTTATTGCCTTACCTACAATAGTTATGGCTGCATTGCAGTTATTATTTGCAATGACAAAAGCATGTTGTAAACTTCCAACCACAAGTACATTTCTGGCAGACAAGAATGATTCAGTGAACAGGTATTGTTGCATGTACATTATCTTGTATGTTGAAAACAGATTCATTTTTACATAAGACTAGTGCCAGGACATTGGTTGTCAGTGTTAAATCAGTGTCTTTTCTCCCTAAACATAAAGTCTCTGCTTCTCTGAGCAGCCTGCAGTACCTGTGTTTTCTCTAGCTCGGCTGTGCTCTGCTGACTGGAGCGTCCTGGGTGGATTGAGGAGCGTAGTTTCTCCAGCACTGATCGTCCCTCAGATTTCTTCTCTCCTTGCACAGCTGTTGTAGTCAGAGGCTTGACTGGATGGGGACTGCACAAACAGCAACAATACTGCAAAATCAAGCACTTAAAATGCCAGTACTTTGGTTAATTAAGCAGAAGTAAAGTGATTTTAATTGAGATTTAGGCAAATATTTTTGGTTTGATCAAAAGCAAGACTAAACTGCAGTGACAGAAAGGAGTCATGGTAAAGAGATAGATGTAAGGTCTGTCCATATCATCTGACATAAGGACTGTATAATAGAATTATTATACTATACAATACATATAACAAACATTGTTCAAGATTTACAATGCAGAAGTACCAATTAAATAGCCCATAAATTAATGCGGAACTGCAGATACAGTATTTCCACAAGCTAAGCTAATTTTGTCTGTTTTTGAGGAATACTACACGGATTGTTTTGTCTTATAGCAAAAAAGATGTATAAGAAGCAGGAAACAAAAGAGTGAAAAAAGTAGAGGCAAATAAAAAAAACAAAAAAACCAGCAGAAGAAACAATATCACATGTGTTAAGCTGAACATAGCATTCTAATGGGAGATGGACCAGGGTGGAGCATAATAAACTGACATAACAGAGGCAGGCGTGTGGCCCTGTTCTCCTGCACCTAGGTGCCAGGCTCACCAGGAATCACTAGACGCCCCATGATACAACATTGTTACAGTACTTGAGCCACTACTGCTAACTCAATTTTAATTTTTATTAGTATTGGGATATTCTGTGATTTATTTCTTTTAACTGCAAATTGTGCCTCCAACAGAAAGCGATTAAGTTTACCCTTTGTATGCTGTACTTTCATTAAAGCAAAGGGGAGTGGTTAATTACACAGACCAGCATTAAAAACCTCCCCTCAATATATTTAACAGGTCATTTTATTCACAGCAATTTACTAAACTAAGGATATTAGGAGTCTAGCCCAATTTAGATATGCATTATTAGCATAGCAGTTGCAATTGTGTGTAAATGAGGAATTATACACTATACCCCACAATTGTTTCTGCCAATGGCACAATGAGAAAGAAACAAATGAGTTCTATTATATTGTGGACTAGAAAAACAATTTATTTTATTATATTGTTTTAATCACTTTGATGGTGAGAATTGTTCTTGGGATTTAACCCCTCCTTATGCAAATATAATATTATAATAATTACTATTATGTATTTTAACTATTAGGAAAAAATTATAATAATATGATAATGTTATGGTCTAACTATAATATTATTAATATTACATTTAAAAAATAGTTTGTGTCAGTAATATTTTCTCTACCCAAAAGTTATACAAACAAATTTATTGACTCCCACTCCTACTCTCTGAGGCACTGGTGGCTCACCTGCTCTCCTCAGGGGGAGGGGGACTGCTAGATGGCTGTGCCTCCTCGGGGGAAAGTGTGTGCCGTGCAGCAACCTGGGGCTGAGCTGTGGAGGTGGTAGAGGGGGCTGAGGCTGGAGGGCTTCCCAGGCCAGGCCTTAATGTTGGGGGATAGGTGAGGGTGGTCAAGTTGGGTTCAGGAACAATGTTTGGTTCAGATAGAGTGTCACTTGGTAGATATGGGGATGGAGAAGCAGAATCATGCAAAGATGTAGTTGATTTAATGTCAGCGTTAGCTGGGTTTGAGGCAGAACCAATTCTGATGCGTGCAGATCTTACTTTAGAAGGGCTTCTAGTGCTTCTTGGTGCAACTTGGGCATGTAACTCCTCAAAACTGATGCCAAATGACTGATGAGTCAAACATGACTCCTTGATCTGAGAAACAGACACTTCACAGTTCTTTTCCTCTGTCTCGAGTTTGGCTGTTGTAATCTTAAGCTCATCATAAGTCAGATAGCCTCCACCCTCACACACAGCATCTAAGACTGCATTGTCTTCTACTGCCTCAGGTTTGAGCTGTGCCTTTGCGCTGCCGTCATCGTTGAGGGAAGAAGCAGTGTGTAGCATCACAAAGCTGTCTTTGTAACCAGAATTCTCTGAATCAGCTCTCAGATTCGATTCCAATGGAGGCTGTTTGGAGATGAGCCCTGAAGAAACGTCTTGTAAATCACTCACACACATTGTCGGTTGGGTCATGTTAAAGTTACATCCTTCCAAGCTGTCACAAGGTCCCTCAACAAACGAAGATTTCAGAAGATTATTGTTGGACACACTGGCTGTAATAGAAGTCTGTTGTGAAGTAATGTCTTTATAAACATTACTGGCCTCCAAAGCTTTCACTGGGGAAAGCATCTCTAGTTTTGTAGTCATTCTGTTTTTCACATCTTCAGGAAAACCAGGGGAAGACCTGCATGCTGAGAAGATGTCCCCAGAGGGGCCATAGTTTGAACCATCCTGGTGGTGCATTGATGTTTTGTTATTGTCTCTGTTATTATCTATTCCTCCTAATGTGCCTTGGACCACATCTGAAAGTGAGTTGTCAGAATCAATGAAAGCAAACTGTGAAGTATCATTTGTGTTATTATTGGAATCTCGAGCAGGGACTGTGTGTGCTGTGATGTCTCCATCAGTTACAATGTTCTCATATTGTTGATCAGAAGTTGTCTTTGGCTTTGAGTTCACATCGCAGGAGGTCTCAGGCTTTGGGAAGGTCTGAAAGGAACTACACATTGACTCGCTCACGGTTGTGTCACAGTCTGAGAGGCAATATGGTGTATTCGGCACAGTGTGATCACTTTTTGTATATGAAGTGTTTACATCTCCATACGTGCAATTCTGATTTGAGTTCACGGTGACATTCTTAGCAAGGCCATGACTTCTTACCAGCTCAGGACTGAGGTCTCTCTCAGCCAAAACCCTCCTTTCTCCTGGGTCTAAAAGGTTGAGATTTCCATCTGTATGTGATGGTGGATGTACATTAATATTCTGCTCCAGAGCAGCACAGTGGAAGTACATAAATGACTCTTTATTTAAAGGGGAGACTTGACTGTTTGTCTCTCTATTACGCTGTGAGGCTAAGTCCGTCTGGAAAAGCACACTTGCCTCTTTTTGTACAGCTAGCTCTTGTCCTCGGTCTAGCCAGCTGTCCAAGTACCGCTCATGTCCTGGGAACGAAGGCCTAGTGGGTTTTCTTGGGGGAACAGGAGGCAAATCCCAAAGATGTGAGATTCCCATGCAAGCTTGATCAGATATAACTCCATTGTTTGGTTGAACAGCATGGTGCTCCTTTGAGTTATGGTTTAGTGAAGGAGAGACTGGATCTGGTCTAGTAGGAGTCCCTACTGGTGATTTTAGACGGCTGGTGGCAAAGGCCTCAAAATCGTCCAATTTCCCGCCACTCTCAGATAAAGGACGGCTATCATTAACGTTCACAGTGGCTTCCTCTTGTGTCCCAGGCATTAAAGCAGGGAGAGACATTTGTCTGGATACACTGCGAGGCCTCTCTCTCTTTATGGAAGACATTCTGCTTGGTGTGCCATCACTGGCAGGGCTTGAGATACCAGGCCTCTCCAGAAATGCTGAGTAATGGCTACTGGGAAAGCTGGGGTAGCCAGACGTTTCAGTAGGAGATTTCAAAGCCTCCTCAGCTATAAGCTCCTCAAAAAAGGGGTTCTTCTGTAGTCGTGTGAGAAATGGGTTAGAAGAGATGGAGGGTGTTGAAGGTGAGGGGTTGGTGAATGGGTTAGTGTGATGGCTGACACTAGGGGGCGATATCTGGTCAGTAGCAGAAACAAGGGGGAGAGAGCCTGGTGGTGGGCTGGGGAAGCAGGCAGGGAGAGGGGAGGATGGGTCTGGGCTGCTTTCTACTTTAGGAGAGACTCCCAGCCTGTGGAGGGAAGAAGTAGTCCTCTTAGTCATATCTACGCCTATCAGGGCCTTAACCCCTGCAATATCCCCCTACAGGGTTTATAGAGAGTGTTTTCTATGAGACAATAGTGTCTTCACACAAGAGAAACAAAGGCTTTAGCCTTTAAATAGTACTGTTCGCTAAAGTTCATACATTGCAATGTTTTATACTGTGAACTACAAGATAGAAAACTCCTAAATAATTATGTATCAAAGGTTTCCATTGCTTTCACAGAGATGTGCTGACCAGAGAACACGATGCAAATCCCAGTTCACTGTAAAATCACTGATTGATCTAAATAAAATGAAGGAGTAAGCGGTAACATAACAGTAAAATGTGTCCAGTCTCCAGAAAATATGCTGTTACACAAAAAAACGTTGCAAAGTAGAACCAAAATTCATGAAAATGATATATAAAATAAATATTGCCACCAAAGGAAGGAATGACCTTCAAAAACATGCATACAAAACAATATATATTAGAATGAATAAAAGCAATGAAGCCTTTCTTTTGCAAAAACATGTGACTGATCAAATTAACAGGTTAAAAATGAAACACAAATATCCAGGAAGGGGATAGAAGGTTTATTATATTCCTCTGGGCTTTAGGATTAAGCTGTGATCCTGTATAGGTACTAACAGGTAAACAGCCATTCAACGAGGAACAACAAATTGCTTTTGGGACCCACAAAATACTCCTGAGTCCCTACAACCCTAAATCTGTCTTAATGTATAATAATGCTCTATTTACATACAGTGGGGCAAAAAGTATTTAGTCAGCAAACAATTGTGCAAGTTCTCCCACTTAAAAAGAGAGAGGCCTGTATTTTTCATTATAGCTTTACCTCAACTATGAAAGACAAAATGAGAAAAAAATATCCAGAAAATCACATTGTCTGATTTTTAAAGAATTTATTTGCAAATTATGGTGGAAAATAAGTAGGGCCTGGATCTAGCTGTCCTGATCCTGCGGGAATACATGCATTGTGATCAGATCTCTGTTTATGTTTTGATTTTATTACCATTAGTTATGACAAAAACTTTTTTATATAATGAATTTCAAGTTAATAAAGCTATTTTTCAGCCTGTGGAGGACAGTCAAGTATTTTTCTTTGAATTATGATTCAGTTGTGTCTGCTAACGTAAAAGCTTAGACACACAGGATCTGATGCCCAATTTGAAATGAAATATTTAAAACAGCATATGTTGGAGATGCTAAATTCTACTGTTTGCAGTTACTACATAGTTAATAATAATTACAAATATATTTGTGTGGGAAACTCACCTTGGCTTGTTCTGAGATTCGCTTGAGCCAAACCAGCCTCGCAAACGTCCCTCCTGAGAAGCGGCAGCCTGGTCAGGCTTTGCTGGAAGAGAGTCACTTCTTCCACTAGAGAACAGAGTCTTCCTCAGCTTCTTCCCCTTATCTGAGGCCTCTGTACCAGTAGTGCCGACCACTAACGGGGCAGTGGCCAAGACTGGTTTTCCCTCCACTGTTGCAGCTCCTTGTTGTTCGACAAAAGACCCCCCGGACTCTCTCTCAGCCTCCTTCTTGCTCTTGTCGATGGACCAGCGCCTCCCCTCTGCCTTCTGGGGGTCCTCACTGCGGCGAGTGAGGTTCTGCAGTGAGCGTGAGAGCGGAGAGCATTTCTCCAGCAGACTGCGCTTGACCGGCAGGCCACCAGACCCTTTGGAGTGGACAGGCTCAGAGGAGTAGATATGACTACCATTGATGCAGAGGGTAGACTTAGACAGAACTATGTTCTGGCCTTTCATATTCTCCACAGCTGGACAGGGCCTAGACGCAGCTGTGACCATGCTGGCCTCGTCGCTGTACGCTCGCTTGTGGGTCATCACTTTAGGAGTTGTGGACACACAGAGAAGCCACAAATAATGTCAACCCAGTGAATAAATATGCATTAAACATGGAAAGACAAACAGAGTAGAATAAATGACAACAAACTAAAGGCCACAAGAAAACTGCGAGGAAAGAATGGAAGCTGAGTGCAAGTATTCAATAGAAAGTCATTAAATGCACCAGTTTGTTTAAATTATCCTGAACAAAGTCTTACAAATGCAATGTAACTAGCAGTGAATAAATGTTATAATATATTTGTAATAATTTTCCCCTTCATTATGTATAGTGGCAGTGGGTTTGAGAAAGGTGCTATAGAAGTCTAATCTTCTTCTTATTATTATCTTCTTCTTCTTCTTTTTATTATTATTATAAACACTGCACTGTCCTAAAACTAAATAGTAGAACAGAGAAACAGTGTTTGGTATTTTAAGTTGCGGATACTCTAAATGTGGTGCATTTTAGTGTCAAAACCCAAGTGGATCCTTTCTATTTAAACATCTAGGGCAAATCTGAAACTCTGTAGTGCTACAACCCTTCAAGGCTGGAGTGTAACGTCCTTGCTGTATCATGTATGGAACTGTGTTGTTATACAGTCCCGACCAAAAGTTGACCAAAAGACCACTTGACAAATGGCAAAAAAATCTGATGTTGCATGATTGCATCTTAACAAGGTTCCAAGCGGAGCTTCAACATGATACAAGAAGAAATGGGAGTGTGACAAAACATTTTTGAGCATCAATTTACTGAAAACAAAAACAGAAACTAAAACAGGCTGTTTCACAGATGATCAAAATGCAAAAATTTATGTTTTCAAGGCAAAAAAAACTCTTTTTGAATGTGGTCGGGTTGTTGAACTGCATAAGCAGGTCTCTCAGCGCCATCACTGCTGAGGTGGGACGCAGTAACACAGTAATTTGGAATTTCTTAAATGATCCTGAGGGTTATGGAACAAAAAAGTCAAGTGAAGATCCAAAAAAATGTCACCAGCACTGAGCCGGAGGATCCAGTTGGCTGTCCGTCAAGACACTGGACGATCCTCAAAACGAATTAAGGCCGTTACTGATGCTGACTGCAGCCCCGTAACCATCAGACGGCATCTGAGACTGAAGGGCTTCAAAAACAAAAGACCTTGTCTCCTTGACGCCACAAAACTGGCTGCCTGGACTTTGCAAGAGAGCAGCAAACATGGGACACTGAAAGGTGGAAGAAAGTTTTATTCTCTGTTGAGAATTTTATTTTTACCTCGATGGTCCAGATGGTTTCCAACGTTACTGGCATGACAAGCAGATCCCACCTGAGATGTTTTCTACTCGCCACAGTGGAGGGGGCGCTGTAATGGTCTGGAGTGCTTTTCCTTCAGTGGAACAATGGAGCTTCAGGAGGTGCAGGGGCGTCAAACGGCCGCTGGCTGTGTCCAGATGTGGCAGAGAGCATCTCTCATAACTGAGAGCCCTCGTCTGTGTGGCAACGACTGGGTTCTTCAACAGCACAACGCTACAGTCCACAATGCCCCCAGGACAAGGGACTTCCTCCAGTTGAATAACTTCACTCTTTTGGATCATCCTGCGTGTTTCCCTGATCAAAATCCAACTGAGAACCTTTTTGCAAATGGATGGCAAGGAAAGTTTACAAAAATGGACAACAGTTCCAGACTGTAGATGCCCTTTGTGCGGCATCTTCACCACTTGGATAAATGTTCCCACTCACCTCATGAAAAAGTGAATTTTTGAATTGATCAACAAGAATGATGGAGCTACTCATTACTGAGTTCATGTTTGGAACATTGATTTCTGTTTTGGGGGGTTTACATTTTTTTGGAGGTGTGGTCAGTTTAGCTGTAAAACAGCCTGTTTCAGTTTAAGCGTTGTCAATAAATTTCATGCTCAAAAATGTTTTGTCTTACTCCCATTTCTTATTGTAGCATGATTAAGCTCTAGATGGAACCTTGTTAAGATCCAACCATGCAACATATGATTTTTTGCCATTTGTCTTAAATTTTTGATCGGGACTGTATATGCTTCTGTAGCTTATTGACCAATCAGCCTTAACTTTATGACCACTGACAAATGAAGTGAATTACATTGCTAAAAATGTCTTGTTACAATGGCACCTGTTGAGGTTAATTTGAATTTGTGTAAGAAGTAGAAAAATATATGAAAACAAGGCTTTGACAAGAACCTTTTCGTAAGAGCGTCTGCCATCTGGCATTTCTTGTGGAGGTGCTCCCGGTATGCAGTGGATAGTACTTACTCAAAGTGTCTAAGGAAAGTCAACCGCTGAAGTGGTGACCCTGGCTCAATGATGCATGTGAGAAGTGGCCTGGTTCAATCCCAAAGAAGAACTGCTGTAGCAAAAATTATAATGCAGGCTCTGATAGAAAGGCGTCAGAGCTGGATTAGCAGCATGAAGGGAATTTACACAATATAAAGCAGGTGGTTTTAATGTTATGGCTGATCGGTGTGCAGACGTTATATATTCTACTAGGAATATCAATATTAATTATACTAGCTATCGAGTAATCTAGCAATTCTAATTAATCTTTTTTTATTTATACAATTTATTTTTTGTCTTATAATTAAATTTATTACAATCATTATACAATATTCCAATACCCCTTCCATGTATTTCCTTCCATGTATTTACCCCCATTGCGATAGCTCACCAATGCCACCTCTCACCAAATTTAAAGCCTGGACCAATAGGGGCGAGCTAACAAGGTTTGAATGTAATTTTATAATGACCTGTGAATACCGTGGTTATTATTCAAATTGTAAAGTTATCACTTAACCACTTATTTGAGAAAGTACGTTTTAAAATGACTAATCAACTTCAACCAAATTTCTATAAACACATGGATTCTACATTCTACCATAACACTAAAACTAAAAATGAAACAAAGTAATAAAACAACAACAAAAAAACAAACTATATAACTATAAAATTAAAATAAACAACAAATAAATAAATATTCTTCTTTTTAAAACATCCCTGGGGGATCTAGCTAACTGCACTGCAACCAATGGTCAGGCATTCTTGCCTTGTCCTTGTAAAAATTACAGACAAGATACTTTTATTCAGAGTGATGTAATTGCTAGTGTACAATTCTGGATTCTTTTGCCTTTAACTATTTTATAGAAAACAGATATGCAAACTTATTGAAGTGTAAAAAGTTGAAAAAACTTCAGAATAATGCATTCTAAATGAACATGTTCTATGGACGACCTAGACATTCAATCATAACTCTGATCATCATTCAGTCAGTGGTGTTTCCCATAGCCTTACAACATGACCACCTTCATGAACCATTATGAAAAATATTCTCTAAAAACAGCAAACTACATAATTTCTAACAAGTCAGTCGTCACACTGTGAAATAAAAATATGAAGTTAGGTTCTCGATATAAATAAATGTTCTAACAGCTTTAGAAATATATCCTCTGAAACAAAGCATGCCTTTTGCTACAGCCAGCAATCAAAAGAGAGAACAGAACAACTGTCACTGATAAATGCTTATACACGTTTCTTCACTCAGTGCAGTATGTGCACTTTGTTATTGACCCTTCAAGAGTAAAAAAATGACCAGCTATTGTATATGGATTATACTATACAGCAAAAACAAATACTGAACATTTTGACCAATGGGATATGTTGTAGTAGATTCTGCATCTCCTCCAGAAAATGCTGGTTTAATCTTAGTGACATCTTTGGTATGTAGGGGGCAGGAAAAAAACAGCAAATATCCCAATCTACAAGCCACATTGATCTGAGACTACTCATTTAACGTTACTAATCATTCAGTTTTCTCAAAATAAGATGAGCTCCTCAGTCAAAGCACCAATGTCATGCTAAGGTTAGCTGCTGACGGGTCCATTCTGTTTATGCTAAGCTAACATAAGCGGGGCTAATACTGCTCTGTGGACAAAAGTGTGCTAATGAATTTGGCTTGGAACACGAGATTTCTTAATGAGACAACCATGTGGACATTTAGCTAAAAACAAACCTCCCAGAGTCAACCCTACTTCAGTCTCAGTTCAGACCTAATGCCCTACCCACTACCATCCCACCTTTTAAAAAAACTCTTCGGATTTACATGAATCATGCTTACAAACAATGACCTATTCTGCATTACATTTTTTTAATCCCAGATAGAAAACAAGCAATCCAAAATATAAGTAATGACTAATAAAGTAATTCCTGAGATTAAGCTACAAACATAGCTAATAGGTAAACTTCTGTTTACTTAATAATATTTAGCAAAATTCCATTATGACACTTTCCTACTGCCTACCTTTCACCCCTCCATCTGAGTCGGTGCGGAAGGGCTCCATGACTCTGCTGCTGTAGACAGGTGTGCTGCATAGCTCTATAGGAACGAATGGATCCCCAGCTGAGGATGCAACGCTGCTCTCCGAAGCCAGAGATGAGCAGGAGCGTGTGTCTGAGTTTTTTCTCAGCTTTCCTTTCAGGAAAAAACTCTTCACTTTGCTCTTGCGCTCTTCTCCGTGTTCCTCCATGCTAGGGTTCCCCCCATTGCCGTTCTCCTCAAGAGACTGATTGGCTGATCCAGACAACGCAGCATAGCGGCCAGGCAGGATGGCTGAAGAGGACTCCACATCTCCTCTCTTCTTGCCAGTGACGCGGTCCTTCAGCTTGCCGAAGGCTGAGCGAGGTTTGTCCTTGATGGTAAGATCGTACATGCTGGCGGTCATGTTATTGCGGGTGAACTGGACGATGACCTGCAGCTCTCCACGCTCCTTCTCTTTCCTCCCCACTTTAGAGTGCAGCTTCAGCCACCTGCAACACGGAGAACGGAGACTGAAAAACATAATGCCATGAATGTCCAGCGATAAACTGATGTGAAAATGATGCAAACTTCTTAATCAAGCTAATGAATCATTTTTATGTATAAACCCCACCCACCATGCAAGTTATTTTTAAATTTTATTTAATTTTTTATATTTATGTGAAATTAAGTCCTCTACTTGGAGCAAATACATTTTATTTGCTAGAAATAATACATTTCTATTTATTGTCTGAGTTGACCATACTGGAAAAAGTACTAAATAAAAAAATGCCATAATTTTTCCACATGTCTCATTTTTGTTATTTCCTTAATATGTAACAAATTACCAAATAAACAGTAATTAAATATGCAGTTCTCTGTAGATAATGTGTACTTCTTGCACTAAAAACTCACTTTCTTTTCACTTAAAAAGCATAAGCGTTAAAATAGAAAGATGCAATTAATTCAAACTACAGGCCGCAGTGCAATCCCCTCGCCTGCACTGCTGATCATTCCACTACAGCACTGAACCACAGAGAACACTCATCTGCCTCTCTTACAGTGACACCCTTTAATCAATAAGTGTGGCAAGGATGTTCCCATCTTCTCCTACGCGTACTGGTTATGCCTCTCCAGCAGCACAAGCATGAGGCCTTTCATAGCAGCAAAAACATTAATCACATTTCTGCCCAAGAGCCAGTAGGGGGTCTCTGGCACACTGCCATTATCCAGCACTGTGCCTTTGTTCGAAAGAAGAGGAACGTTCAAACTATTTCCTCCATTTCCTCTCTCACACATAGCACCTCATGGGGGCACAACACAGACACGTGCAAGGAGGCCAAGTCAAACAATGAAAGAGAAAGGAGAGAGAGAGAGAGAGAGAGAGAGAGAGAGGGGTAGAGAGAGAGATAAAGAGAGAGAGAAAGAAAGAGAGAGAAAGAGAGTGAGAGAAGGGGGCGTGTGCCACTCTGAGCCCAATTAAAGCCAGATGTGTTCAGTGTTGCCTCACTCTCACTGTCTGACGGAGGATCCTATGTGCAAGGCTCGATCTTCCCCACATGTCTCAACACGTGACTATGGCAGGCAGGCACAGTGCAGGCCCTGACGGATCTCACTAACTGCAATGCAACCAATGGGCAGGCATTCTTGCCTTTTCCTTGTAAACAGTACAGACAATTTCACAATAGGCAACGTGGCACAGCCCAATATAGCACAAGTCTTAAATCATAAATCATATAAGAGGTCAGGCAGGTCCAAAACACTCTTCCAGTAACTCGCTATGCTAGTTCTGGATTGCTGCTTCGACATAACCTTCAGTGGCCCTTTACGTCTGAGTTTTCAGTCCAGGCTCCAGGAGAAATACTGACAGAGAAAGAAAAGTATTTGCAGTTAAAAATGACAATGACAATATTATTGCTGCTCAGCTTGACTCACTGGCTTCTTCCCTCATTTTGTTTTTAAAGGCTTTAGCCCAGAGGCCCTTGTGTCCTCTTCGGCTTCCAAGGTTTTCCCAAAATATAACTCAGTCATCCTTCCAAAGAAAAACAACACTTGCAGCTCAGTCATCCTCCCAAAGAAATAAATGCAAACAAATGCCCATATTGTGAGAAAACCTAAATGAACTTACTTTTAAAACACACTGGAGATTTAAAGATTGTTCCTTTGCAGGGAGATGCATGTGTGTTAGTTGTTTAGTCATGGCCCAATGCTGTAATGTCCCTGGAACTCGCTGGCACTGCCCCCTACCGAGGTCAACATTGCACCAGCTGATCTTCCACACTTACAGCTGACCACTGGACACTGTGCTCTTACCAAAACACATCCTTACTACTTCTCACCTGCATGCCACATATTAATGTGTGAGGACATGGCCTAGTAAATGTGTGTATATGTGTCATTACCCTTTTTATTAACTACAGCCAAATAACGTCCCATTCATTAATGTGTCCAGACATGACAGTGCACATATTTTCACCTCTATTCACTGCTAAGAGCAGGGGTGTCCAAAGTCAGTCCTGGAGGGCCGGTGTCCAGTTCCCCTGCGCAAACACTTTTACTAAATCTGGCAAACAACAACAGGTGAGCTGACCCAGATGTGTTTGGTCAAGGAAACCACCAACCTGTGCTTACCTGCCCACCAGAGCCAGACCTGGGCACTCCTTGCTTAGAGGATTGAGTCACTTGTGTAAAATACCTCACCTCAGTACCAACAACCAAAAATAGAGCTGCTGCACTGCTTGCTCCTACAACTTTCACTTGTTATTAGGGACGCACCAATGTGGGATTTGCACATAAATTATATATTTCTATAAGCTTAATAACATGTAAAATCTGAAAAAATAAAAGGATATTCTGCACTTCCTGAGTGCAATAAAAACATTAACTATTGGGGCCATTTTGGCCTTCTTCAGGGCACGCTCAAGAAGACCAAGATGGCTGCAACGCATTGACCCATGTGCTTTTAACCAGCTTGCCCTGATGTATTAAAGGTCTTTTTGTATATTTTTCCTATGCAGATTGCCTTTGTTGTCTCTCTTTTTTGAACTCTACTTACAAAAGAGCACCTGTTTGAAGCCAATACGAAGGAATAACTCCAAGTAGAGATCTGAACCATATACTCTTTGAAACATCAGTCAAATCTAAAGTCTGATAAAGTTAATAATTTTAAGTGAATCTGCTGATACTGATATTCCAACACCATTGTATTTTCCTGCAGGACTTGTACCAATGACAAAATGCTGTGATCCACAAGGTTTCTGGTTGTGTGTGTATGCTGCATTTCTTTGGACTGGTGATGTTCCATCACAAAACATGTCTACAAATAAGAATTTAATATTTGAGATTACCTCACCAAATTGTTTCTGCTGTATCAACACCACAGTGAATAGTAAACGTTTCTGAGTCTCTGTGATTGTCACAGGATGTTTATAGTCATGGCTGCTTCAGTGTCCTAAATGAATGTGATTATTGATACCAAGGTCAGTATGTAAGAACTGTTCATGTGCTAAAAAGATTTAGAAAAGACAAACATACAGTTTAAAACCACCACCCCATAATCACTCTGAGGTCTGGCCAGCTTGACCACTAACAGTCCAGTGCTGCACTGGAAACGACAGCAATGGCCGCCAAACTGTTTATGTGGGAATGTGTGTGGAATGATAAGGTGAGTGCGGAAATCACACCGCTAACTTTTCCTAAGGAAAACTTACTCGTTCTTGGGACACATTCCGTCCCGGAAAACTTTGTCCAGCGGGACCACGGCCTGGCCCAGGAACACATCCAGCCCGATGAGGACGCGGTGCATGACGGTTAGGACCAGATCCCTGCTCCCGGGCGGGTACGCGCCCATGGAACCCGCCTGATCCTCCAGCAGACCGGGCAGCAGCTCGAAACTGCATTCCTCTTTCCACTCGGGCTCATCGGCCTTCTCCACCAGTCCGGTGGTGTACTTGTCCTTCCCCACCTGGATGACCGTGTACAAATACCGGCTCCCGTGCTTGCCCTTGGTTCGCAGACCCCGCGCGCGGATAACCGTCACGTTCACGTGCGTGGGAACCCACCGCGGATCGTCGTCGTCCAGGCTGATCAGAGGCATCCGTTATGCGGTAAACTACACAGATAGCGAAATGATTAGAAGAAGAGGAAGAATTCTGGCCCACCGCAAACTAGACCCCCAAATAAATAAAAAACACGGACAGCTGCGCATGCACTTCCCGCTACGTGTGCTCGAATCTTCGCATGATGCCCAGTGACGTGATTTCCTCCAAAAAATGCAGCAAATGTCAGAGAATTCAGTTTTATTGTTTTCCTCTCGGTCCCTGACAAAATCCGAACAGCGGTTTACACTAAGCGGACGCTGCAGCATCCGAACACACGGCACGTCCCCGCCCCTTCTTCTGGGCCTGCACGCGAACTATTGAACATATGCATTTTAATGCCACGAAGGCTCAAATTGGGTATTTCACTAAACGCCGAACATCTGTAACATGTCTGTTGATTATGGTCTATTGAGGAAACCTCGCCGAGAAAACACCAATTTTCTAATAAAATCAGAAAAAAAGTCTTGAGATTTCCCCCTCCACGCCTATTCCGAAAGGCCCCGCCTCTCTCACGATATTATTGGCTAACGCTGTTAAGAGTAGAACCTACTAGCCAATGGTAACACAACGCGGTGTGCTACTAGCCAATGGTAGACCAGAAAATATTGTCGCCTGGAACGTGGGTGGAAATACCGACGGGATAAGGTGGAGCCCCGCAGCAAACGCTGAATGTTATCAGTTACAGTGTCCCAAGATGAACAAGATTAGGTTCCAAAGCTTTTCCTGCCGGACGCTCCATCATACGTAGTTCCTGAGTTTTTGATTACGCAAATCTTAGGAGAACTCTTTGTATCCAGAAACTATTGCAATAATTTGCTGAATTATATCAGATTGTCGACGAGCCATGTATGTTACTTTAAATAAGATGTTTGATTCTTGTGCGTGCTCATAAATGATTTGATAAACTTTTATTTGGTCAATATATTCGGAAATCCGATTTTGCAACCGTTAAAATCAACGCTGGACAAACTCCTCTCAGTTGTGGTAAGAAGCACTGCGTTGCCATCGAGATGTGTTGTCTACTGCCACCTACTGGATGATGCATAATAATGCATTGCACTTAAATGTAAAATACGGAGCTTTAGTAATAAAAACCAACTGCTCCCTAATCCCGGTAGTGCGCTCTGTATGCGAGTCTGTACATTTTGGTGTTTCTAGGGTCAAAAAATGGAATGTAGGGTCGCAAAACATGTGAGGCCCTAGCATGTAAAACCCTCTGAACCACCCGGACTCGGTCACCTAACTACACACTACATTAACAGCGGACTTAAACTCAAGGTATAAAAATCTACTGATGACTATCAACTATCGTGCTCAAACACTTTTCTTTTCTCCTGACTTTCTCTTTTGTGATCCCACTATTCACTATCCACCTTCCACAAACCTTAACTTTACTCTGCAATTTTTCACTCTGTCTTTAATAAAACCTTTGACCATTACTTTGACGAGCTGACCTCTACTTAAAGAACATTCACACTCACAACATCAACCTATACAGTGCAGTTTTCCAGTTTGGGTCAAGGCTGAAACCCCATCTGCTCTTTAATAACAGTATGTACAATTTAGGAGAAGCAGCCTATTTTGTAAGGGCACTATGTAGGGAGTAGGAAGCCATTTAGTATTCAGTATATAAAATCTGGCCATTTGAAAATTAGAACATGAACCGATTTACACTTGCATTGTAATTATTATTTTTAAAAGAAAAAAAACCAGCACTCATCAATTAATATTCTATTGACATTGAGGACAAACAACAGTTTATGGTTTCACAGTGCCTACAGAATTTCTAGAACGGTAACTGAGCTACAACAGACATACACAACCACAAACTCGGCTACAGTTTACAGTAACACAGGCTTAGACAGTCCTTCTTGGCTTAGACCTCAGAACGAGGACAGAGCTCATTTTGTACCCAATTATTTTGGCTAGTTTTATAAAAAAATAAATCAAAAACAACAAAGCAAAAAACAAGAACAGCCAGAAGCTTCAGCAGTGGTTAAGTCCCAGCAGACTGACAACAGTCAAAATTGGCAGTATTTGAATTCTGAGTGGTGGACTTTGTGTTTAAGGCATCTTAAAATTGTCCTTATGCAAAGAATGGCCTTTGTGCACTGGCCACAAATTATGTCCACAACATAGGTTTAGAATAAAGATCTTTGCATTTCAACACACAAAGGCTGAATTTCCTTTTCCCTCCATCAAACGAATGTATTACATGTAAGAATCAGCACAATCTTTACATTGGATCTTCCTCGAAGGCTTAATTTAGAGTTTACCTAGTCATGTATACACATCAATATCCTAGCCTTACTTCCTTATTCACAAACATGGACAAACGGTTCCATCAAATATTGACCATGAAACTGATTTTACCACAACATTCAACATCCGACAACAGAATAAAAGATAGCACTTTAAAATCCTCATCTATGAATAAATTCACTGATATGTTCTTTATCGTCTATGACATGTTATAATAGCACCTTGTTAATGTTATGTTATGCATATGCACACATAGACTCTGACACTCACTTCCTTATTTACAGTGAACATCATTACAATTGATACATTCATATTTCTCTAATACATCCTTAACTAAAATATATTTTATTATAATATGCCCAATTTATGTAGTAAGAGATATGAATGTTGTGATTTGATGATTGATGTATTTCTCCCTGTTCTGTTCAATAACACGCTCTCTACCACACACTGCTCTGAGTGATGACCTGCAAGAGAAAACTCTTGACTTTACAGTATGTACAATGCTACAGGTACAGCAGGCAGGTAGGAATAATTGCGCTAACACTGCAGGTTGTAGAGTATATAGTTTTAAAAAGGCTACTGGAGGATTGATGAAAAGTAAACTTGTGCAGGGTGGGTATTTGAAAATAGTTTATATATATATGTATATTTGTCTGCTTGATAATTTGCCTCATTATGGGTGTATTTCACAAATCAAGATTTCAGGGTAAAAAAAAAAAGTAAAAGGTCAAGCCTGTCCAGCCATCCTCAACATTGCTTCAGACAAAATGTAAGTTATGACATTTTCTGCTGTATGTAGTCAATCTACCAAAGCATGTTTTTAAAATTTACTTCTTTAATGTTGCACTGGAGATTCAGCGCTAATATATGAAATATTGTTATTTGTACAAATAGACGTACGTACGCCATATAGCTCACAAGGAGGAGTAGCAAGCACCTCAATGCCTGAATTTTGCATGTGCATTTGTCCATTTAGATAAATATATTGCAGTGTTGGAAACCACATAAGCAAGTCTATTTTAGAGTATGTTACAACACAATGTGGTTTAGGGCAAGCATGTGATGATTTAGGCATGCACTTTACACTATGCTAACCTGGAGGCTATATGCTTCCATTACCTGTTAGCTATTTTAGCCTCATGGGTCCAGTGGAAGACTAAAGAAGTAAACTTCAAATACTAAAAATGCCATGGTTGATGAACTAAATCTGTGTCAAGGGGATATTTGTGTACATGTCATTTTTGTTCAAACCATTGTTATCCATCTTACTGAGAAATGCTGCTTTGTGAAATCCCAAGCCAAGTCAAATATACAACTGATGACATCACTGATGGAACCACGTAGTTACGGTCCAACTGTACAGTCTGTGACACTGTAGAACAGTCTGCTGGTCCAAGTCCTCTCAGTGAGCTTTAGTCTCCTAAGCCATTCTGTGACTTCAGGTAGAGCTCGTCCTGGGACAGCTGTCCATCATAACCCTCTAGGTACAGACTGCTCCCACTGCTGCTGCTGCTGCTGCCCCCTCCGCCAGGCAGGAAGGTTCCAACAGCCCGGCCCTGACGTGCATGACCAACAGCATCACTGAACACCTTGTTAATCTGCTCCTCAGACGGCATCCACCAGTCCAGGTTTGACGCACAGTGCATACGGATGAACTCTGGGGACAGACACATTTACAAATCACACATTCCCATTTAGCAGATGCCATTATGAGACAGTTACAGAAAGAACAAGAAGAGAGGGATGAGTCAGCAAATGACAGATGGAGGGAAGGATGTGTGAAGGACAGAGGGCAGAGAGGGCAAGTGGTTTTGTGAAAATATAGGAAGAGCGAGGTGGATTAAAAGCCAAATTACAAGGAAAGTTTCAGGAAAAGTCAATTTCCTTTACCACAAATGGGTCTGAATTTGTTTGGTTTGAAAGACAATATAGCAAACAAGTAATGGAAGCTTATATCCCACAGATTAGCATCATGGAGACCGCCTAAATCACACACTCTCCTCAAACTGTGCTACGCTGTTAAGTAATCTTACATACACCAATCAGAATGCAAAAATAAAACCACAGACGTGAAGTGAATAGCATTGTCGTTACATTATTACACTAACACTTGTCAAGGGCTGGAAATATTAATTAAACAGTTCATGAAGTTCCTGTCTTGATTTCAGGAAAAATGTGGATGGATCAGCTTTGACAAGGGCTAAATTGTAATGTCTAGTTATAGGATCCACAAAACTGAACTTCCCAAATGGGTCCAAGGTCCAAATGGGTCAACTAGTAAACTGGCAACAGTGTTACAGTAGCTCGAACTGTGGTACACAGGGAGTAAAATTAGCCTATCTGGTCTGATCCCACAGAAGAGAAACCGTAGCCCAAAAAGTTCATTCTTGCTATGGTGGAAAAATATCAGAACACACCACGATCAGATCTGTTCTGGTGGCCTAAGGAATATTAGGCAGCATTATTGCTGATCAACTCGAAACGTTGGGTTACTGTCGTAACCGTGGTTCTCTGATAACATGAGTGAGGTATCTCACTATGGGGAACGCCCTCGG
>JBBIGC010000033.1:8852153-8863188 GCA_037576955.1 Lepidarchus adonis
ATCAGTAGCGGCAGGAGCAGTATTAGTAGCGGCAGGAGCAGTATTAGTAGCGGCAGGAGCAGTATTAGTAGCGGCAGCAACAGTATTAGTAGCGGCAGGAGCAGTAGCAGCAGCAGCAGTAGCACGGAGGCTACATCACTAACACGAACAAGTTTGGTGAGTTATTGCTGGAGAAATGCATACACTGAACACGTTGAACTTTGTGGAGAGGATGAGAGGTGAGGGTGGCAACTTAACAAGGTTAAATATCATAGAGGAAAAAACGTTCTGCAGCCTTTCATGGCAAGAGGTGAGTTTGGCGAGCTAACAGAGGGCAAACTAACGGAGTTTAACTCTATGTGAAAGGAGAGAAAAGGACAATGGACAAAATGAGAGAGAAAGAACTTATACAACAAACACAATGACTAAAGACAAAAATGACTATCCTCAGGAAATAGGGGCAGTGGTGAGCTCCTAGGATCAGAAGGTTGCACCACTGAAGCACCCTTGAGCTAGGCTTCATGCCCACTACACTGCTCCCCGGGTGCTGTTGATAGCTGCCCGCTGCTCCACATGTGCACGTGTGATGGGTTAAACGCAGAGGTCACATTTTGTTGTGGTACACTGTGTGTGATGGAGTGTTCACAATGATTTCACTTTGTAATTAAACGAAACCAGGTGTGGTGCCCAAGTGTTTAAAATATCTAAGGCTGGGATTGTGAGAACTTAAGTTAAAAGTCATAATTAATTAATATACATAATGAATACATAAAACTTAATCATGATCAATTAAAGAGAAAGAAATCCAAATAAAACTAAGAAAGCACAATTTAGAGTTCCTTATATGGTACTTTACAATCAATTTTATGGCCATCATCAATAATAATTCATGATTCGATAAGTGACTACAGCCTGTATGCATCACAATGATCTGTTTAAAATGTTCTGTTACTTCAAAACACAGAACACTAGTTTTTCCTTGGAGTTGCAGCATGTGTTCTCTGTGGTGCAAGACAGATTGATCCAAAGAGGACAATACTAAGGTATGGACCTAAGTAACAAAAAGGTCCCTTTTTCTCCCCTGATTCATTACTGAGTACTAATTTTTAGTGACAGAGGCAACTGGAGCCATAGATAGACAGCAATTTATGGATCATTTTAGAGATTTACTACCACACGAAACAGAATGAGAGAAAGAAGTTCAGAGGTCAAGTGGTTTGCAAGAAGAAGAAAAATGAAAAAAAAAAAAGAAGAAGAAAAATGGAAAAAGAATGGATTTTTCATGAGCTCATGTTTCTTTGTGTTTCTATGTGGCCAAGTGTCCTTCTTTGTCTGACATGACTGATGTTTTTTTTCCCCTGATAAATGATCTGCATATGATATAAGGCCAGCCTGGCATACTTTAGAGCATCATCCAGTCACTCTGGAGGCTAGTCTATGAAGTAATAGGAAATATGGTCAGCAGAGCAGAAACTGACTGCTTCTCTTTAACCTTTACCCATAACCGTGTGCTGGAGACTGTAGAACTAACTCAAAGTCTCTATGTCACATAAGAACTTGCTTAACCAGAACCCCTAGCCACATCTGCTGGCATCAAATTTTAGTATTTCAACCTAAACGGCAATCAGTTGGACAGCGGACAGAAACCAGAGCACCCTAAGGAAACCCATGCGAACCCAGGGTGAGATTGCAAACTCCACACAGAAAGTTGACCTGGGGATTAAACCCAGGATATTGTGCTGGGAGATGACAGCGCTAACCACTGCATCACCGTCCCATCACTTTATTATAATATATTATAAATTAGCATTCATTTTCTAAGTGCAGGGAAACAGGTCAGGTTTATTGTCCATTGTAGTCGATTGGACATTACGGTTTAAAATTTGGGTGATGAATTCTGGAGTACTCCTTTAATGGAGGGCTTGATTCAGCAGCAGCAGTAGCAGCTCAAAGTATCCACAAGAGATGATTCCACTGAAGCCAATACAGGGCCATAGATCAAACTTCTCCAGCACTTCAGACTGATAAAGCTGCTGCTGATAGCAGCTCTTTTACTTGTCAGGTCGCTCTTCGTTAAGCTTCTGAAGCCACTATCAGTACTGGGTCTGCAAAGTGTCAAACGCCATCAGAGATGAATGACCTGCAGGTCTAACACCCAGAAAGAGATGCATTCTGGCCTGCTTTGGTTCCCCTGGGCCTCATTCCACCAGCAACTGAGCAGTGCCACTCAAAGAGAGAGAGTTCAGTCTCCCCCAAAATTACACTAAACCAACTTAAATGCCTGATGTAGTAAGTCTCCATTAGCAATGCAGCACTATTGTCTAAAATAGTCATTATTACTTTTAAACCATTAATAAAAGCAACCCATGTTTCAATTCCATGTCACAAGCACTTGTGAATTCACCATTTGTCACCTTTCTTACCTCAATGATGTATAACACAATGTTCTTGTAGAAGCAGTAGAGGATGCATTTAGCAACACGATTATAGTTCCAGGCACCATGGACCAGCAATAGGTTCTTCAAGTACTTGAACTGTTGCAAGAGAGAGAGAAAGAAAGAGAAAAAGAGAGAGAGATTGAGAGAGATGTGATGACCAAGGTAGAAAATAATAATGTTTTTACAAATGTAAACAATATTGTTACACCAATCAGCCATAACATTAAGACCAGACCCCTAATCTTGTGTAGGTCCCCTTCAAGCTGCTTCTACAGCTCTGACTGTGGTGCACTGTGTATTACAGAGTCATTATTAACATTTTGTGCAACAGTAGATCCTCTTTGTACTCATTCCAGAGTGATGTTAACACAGTTGCAGAATAGACTGAGGGAGTGAAATTGAGTTCTAGGTTGAAATAATGTTAAAATCTTATCAGTGTTTTTCTGTAGGACGCCAGTAAACCGCAGAGAAGGATGGCACTGGGTCTTCTCACACACATTCCTGAGCTTCTCGGCTCCTGTGAGATCTACTGTGGCTTCATTTGGGCTGAGAAGTGTTGAAAAGCAGAGGAAGAGAGACAGACTTTACTGCTCTCTTGGGGTGATGTGAACAGCAATGGGGGGAAATGATGATCCTTGTTTATGAAGCAAGCTGTGCACTTTCTATCTTGTTTTATGGATATGCTGATAGCAGCGAAGAACTGGTGCAGGTGCAAGAGGTTCACTGAGATTAGTGTCAGTAATGACCCTCGTTTGGCACAATAAACAAATACAGCACATGTCAGTGGAATGTAAGCATGAACAAAGACATTAGTCATTGGCTGATTGGCAGGGAAATTAGAGGAAGGGCTCAATTTCTCTGGCTTTTATCTAATACAACTTAAAATGTCACCAAGCAGTAAACATCATTTGTGTTAAGCAAACAGAAGGCCAGTTGGTTGTAGCCTGGATTAGCAGAGTCGGATGTGCTGGGGAGATAGGAAAATGGTTTTTAGAGAGAAGGAGCTGGCTGACCTCTAGAACTCGGGAAACTGAGCTGTTGACAGACATAGAGCAGTGGAGTACAAGTGTACAGCCATGCGCTTAAACTGTGCTGAACTCTGTAGGGCCCCATAACAAGGCTGAAGTAGGACTTTCCATCTATTTTACACAATTATCCAGAAAACGGTCATCTGACTCATTTGCTAGCATTGAACAGTACAGAAGAAAATAGCAGTTCTGTTCACAGACCAGTGCATACAAGATCAAACTGCAAAAATTTCATTAGATACCATGAGATACTTTGGCCACCTTTGTAATACAGATGTGTGACCTTATAATCGATTTAGTCCTTTCTTTGCTCACTATAAACAGACATGACACAGCTCTGTGTACTGGAAATATGAGCAGGACGGCCAACCATTCAACCATCTCAAACACAATCTTTGACCCAGGTACTTGATACCTACATGCCACCAGCTACTGCAATTGGAAACTTTCTCCAGTCATGCAAAAAATGGGTCTCCTGAGTATGGTTAAGTTAAAAAGAGAAGAAGTGGGTTAAAATAACACACCAAACTCAAAGTGAGCTAATGCAGATGAATGTTATATGGCATGTAAAGAAAGCTAGGGTGTTCCTCTAGTCCACCAAGCAGTCTTGCATCATGCGGAACAAAGAACTATGTTCAGATAAACTCTGTTGCAGCCTCCATACTTTAGTGCCCATATTCACTTCCATGAGGGATGTGGTGGCACTTAGGCAACGACAAGACCCTTTTCATGGTAATATGATGCGTTGAGTTAGTGAACACAGCATCTAGCAGGGCCTGTGGCACTCTGAAAAAGACTATTGTGACAAGACATACTGTTGGGAGTCAGAGCATGAAATATGAAATGAAGGACAGAGGTGGAGAATGGTGTTGACAGATAGCTATCCATGAAACATTAGATTCAGTACTTTTGTTACAAGCACAGTGCTGCTAACGTGGTATCAAACCTGTGCTCTGAATTACAACATAGTGAGATCAATTAAGTTTACATAAGTGCAAAGGGATCCATTTCACCAACGGTGGAGATCTGGATAACGGAGCAGTGTAGCTATGTAAAAAGACCTCTCTGATCTCTTACAGACTTCCAGATTCTCCCCACCTGTTCACCTCTGACCCCAAGATTTTAACCTTTGATCCAAACTATGTAATCTAGACTCTTGTCTCTTGTCTAGAAGGGAGTGTGTTATGGATGTGTGATAGACCAAGGAAAACGTTATTAGGACAGACTATTAAGAATGGATTTCACTGTTTTAAATTGTTATAAGATGGAAGGGGGAGTTCCTGCTAAAACAATACTAGTGTTAAAATATCATACATTTCGCTTCCAAGCACAGTCTTGATGCTCCAAACAGCATCATTTAATAGTAAATATCTGAAAACAAAAGTGTATAAACTAAATTGTATTGTATTGGGTTCTACTGTTTCTGTGTATCTCACCTGTGCAATCGAGTAGTCTGAAGAGTTGGCAGCCTGAAGCCCCTCATTGCCTGAGATGCCGACACCCACATGAGCCGTTTGAATCATGCCTACATCATTGGCTCCATCACCAATGGCCAAAGTGATAACCTTCACCTGCTTCTTCACCATCTCTACCACCTCTGACTTCTGCAGAGGAGAGACCCTGCACACAAACAACATCAAACACTGTCAGTCACTGTCAGACACCACAGAAATGCACAACGCTCTCCAATTACAATCATATAGTTCAGTGTCTTTTTACTGAATAATGCACTGTCAGCTGTAAATGCTCAACAAAGAAGTGAAGTGGTAAACGTAAAACAGAACAATTCAGTAGAGGATAAATGATTATGGCACTATATTAATTAAAGCAAGCCAAAAATTTAATATTTAAATAGTTTGCCTATACTCCTAGAACCAAGATTCCAAAACAGATACTAGCATCTACCATTTTTTTACTCATGGGTAAAGGCAATAGTTACATGAACCACAACAGTTGAATGAAGTAAATGCATACATTTGCATGGTTAACATTTCTTCTTCATCATGCTGCTCAATTCAGACCTGTCCATCATTTACAAAATGACTCATCATTTAAAAGGGGTTTCACTGAATCAAACGTGACTCCTTTATGACAATGCTTCACATTCTGGCATCTTACACTTTTAAGGTAGTAATGAGTAGTTTGACTAGCATGCCAAGTTCAGACAGACGTTGGACAGTAGTTACAGAATTTGTCTGACTTCAAAAGCACTTCTGCTCACTAGCAGTTCATGTGCCCTTAATTGTCCTGGGGTTCTATGAGGTTTGGATGAAATGGGGATGAGTGTTTGAACTCAGTTCTCACAGAAGTCTGCAGGGTCAAAGAGAAGGGTGAGACAGGCAGTGGTGTCAGATTTGTGGCAGTGTTGGTGAAGAAGGCTCTGCTTCTGAAGACACAGGCAGTCCATCACAGTGGGATCTGACAGCTCCTTCCCTGACTGCCAACATAATCCCCTGCTGTCAGCCATTTTGATTTCTCTGCAGAGTTTGATTCTAGTCCCTGAGGAAGATGTTGCCCTGGGACATGATGGATCTATCCCATCCAAGACTTTCTGAAACTTTCCCACCACAAGTTCAGTTGAAACCTAACTTACTAACCCAAACAGTAAGATATATATTCAGTCTTACTTTTTCCTTTAATTCATTCAAATCTGCCCCATATACATTTGATGCTGTTAATGTTGGAATTAAAATGTATCAGCATGTGGAACTGAAGCTTTCTATGTGCTGCCATGATTTGTACCCCTATATAAAAGAAAGATCATGCAGCCTTTATTGAGCTATGACATCGTCACATTCAGAATGGCATTCAAATCACTAAAGGCTCATTATGAAATGTAGAATAACAAAAATCTGAATGTATTTTGTAATACTCTCATAGTGCATCTAACAAAAATGGGCATGCTTCTACTTCTTTTATGCAGAGATAGATATTCCACATGCTGAAACTCAGTGTGAATGGATGGACCTATGCTGCTGTAAGCTGAATGAGCAGAAATACTGTACGTAAATCATGATATCACAAAAACAAATGATTCAATTAATTACTAAATCTGCTGTTTTTGAACTCCTATTTCAGAAAGGAATAGAAAATCTTTCTCATGACACAGCCCTTTAAATTGTGAATGCTAGTTCTTTTACAACACATTTGTCGTTGGGCTACAGAGTTAATAATAAATAATAAATAATAATAATTTTAATAAATAATAATAATAATAAATATCTAGTTATTTCCTACAGAATCTGCAAACGAAACTCACCCGAGTGACCTAAAATATCCATTGCAGACCACTTAATTGTGGCACATACAAAGCACAGTGCTCTGCTTACACAGTCTCAGAAATGACATCACAGGCTACTGTGGTTTTAGGAGAGCCCATATGAGTCAGGGCTGCTGATGTCCTTGGGCAGTGTGTATATGACCAGGGTGAGTAAAAGCAGATCAGAACGATTACATCACGGTCCACATAATGGCAGCGGCACCTGTGGTCTGTGTGCTGTTGTTAGAGAATGACACTGATTTTTGGCAGAGCCTTTTTTTTACACTTGGCTGGTTACCTGAACGCTTCCCACTCTCATACTGACTTGACAAACTCACAGGACAGACTCACATGCACACAACAGTGAACAGTCTCCATCGGCCTAATTCTGAGGTTAAACTACTGTTGTAAAAACAGCAATCTTTGCTAAATTGCTGCTTTGAGGGACTGTGTAGTTCCTGTGTGTTGTAAAGGTTGTGACCTGGAGTTGGAGGTGATTTGTTCTTTAAATAGGGGGATACATTTCCCTCTAATTGTCGTCCAGTCACTTGTTGTTTTTCTAGTCTGGAGTAATAGCAGCTGATGCAGTCAGCTCTCTGTGGAGCAATAAGGATTATTACTGTATAAAGCTCTGTCTCAATCCCGGGCCTTTAAACACAGCCTCTAATTTTCACACCGCTTAAAACTGGGTGTAAGGGGAAGAAAGAAAGTGTGTCGTCAATGGAAAAGCATTTGTTACTTTGGGCTATTACTGTGTGTAATCGTTTATTTTAAGTTGAAGGAGATCTGTTTATTATACTTCAGAATGGATCTTGTTATGTTACTTGAATTGCTTAAGGCACATAAGGAATGGCTGGGAAAGGTACTGCAACTGCAGGGGTTTTTGGTGTGCTTTGGCGAGCTTATGGCTATAAGTATGACCGCTCCCTGGTCAGATGCAAGGAACAGCTAATGTATATTAAACAGCACACATAACCATAGTGATCATAAATGAAGCTCAATGGAGTTTGACTATTCAGCCACTGTCACTTCACTGTGGCCTCAAAATGAGTTCCGTTTACCTGCAGCATATGACAGCTTTGCAGGACAGTGCCAAGTCCAAGAAGTACTGTCGTGCTCCAAAGGTCAGCGCATACTTCAGCGTCTTTCCATCGATGATCAGTGCAAAGTCATTCTCCTTATGCAGAGCATCTCCCAGCATGCTGCAGTGATGGCTCAGAGTCTCTCTCGTCCCCTGCACATATATAAACAAATTAAATTTGGTTATTTACAAATGCAAGTCAACTATACTGTTATCTAGAACACCACTAAGGCCATTTTTAGACACTGGATACTCTACTACTAGAACAGTGTGCATTGACTATATTTATATTGAAAATATAAATAAAAGAAGCAATAAAATTATTTAAAAAAAAACATTTAAATGGATAAACATAGAAATGCAATTAAAAGTACAGAAAATACAAGTATAAGGGAACAAAACATATCAAATTAAATACAATAAGGACATAAAACATTACATTTTGGGAAACTAAAAGAAATCTGAAACTACTACATAGTTCCTTCATCCTAAAAAGTGATAAGCCTATCTTTACTATCTGGATTAACCACTGCCCTATAAGCTTAACACATACTGCAGCTTTGAGGACAGACACAGCAAAAGCACTACCACCAGGCAGCACCATTTAAACAGTGTTTATGTCATGCTCTCCACAACTTTATTCAGAGCCAAATTTGGCTAGTCATGGCTACATTGTCTGCTTATGGTCTTAATGCCATAAATCTTTGGATATAGCTCTGACAGATGCTTTCATGACCGTAAATCATGCTAACTTACTCTGTCTTGATGACAAAACACAAATAAATATCCCACTGAGGGAGGGATAATTTTACAGTTTTGCCCCACGCCAGTGTAATCAACCTCACTGCATAACATGAAGGAAATCTCATGTAGTCTAAGAATGTCATTTTAGCATGAGGCGGAGTTCAGTTTATTATTAATGTAATTATGTTCAAAGCGAGAGGCTGATGAGAGGAGAGAATAAACATACATATGGCACGCTTCATTTGGCAGAGAGCACCGCTGAACCCTGGAGTGATGGTTCATTTGAAAGAGCCCAACACTCAGAACAGCTCTCACCATGAATTGCAACAGCATGGGAGTCAACCCTGAGCACTCACACAGCCGGGAATGTTCCCACTTCTTCTTTCTTCTCTCGTTTTCTTTCATCCTTTCTTTCTCTGTATGGATATCAGAGTCGAGATTGCTAACTTAACTAATCTGAAGACTGATTTTACACACAGTTCTATAGATTGTTAAATTCTATACCAACTTCACGGTGCCATTACTACCATTTTTGATGCCTCAGATCAAACAGTAATTTAGGAAAGGTATAAGGACAAAATTGCAAAATTTCCTTCTCTCTTCCAGACTCACTACATACAACACAACCCAAACTATGTTTCAGTGTTACAGGAATACTATGCAAACCTGTTGCTTGCAGGTGTGTTTATACAGGTTCTTAAACACTCCATCAATTACTATTCATTTTCCAAATACCACAAGTAAATAGGAGAAACATTTCCATACCAGCAACTGTGTGTGTGTGTGTGTGTGTGTAAACCCTGGTGTGTAGGCCTGTGTGAAGATGCATCCTACTACTTACAGAGCCCAGTTCACACATGTGAGTCCACAGCCCCAATAACATAATTACACCTACCAGCCTCCGTAGACACCTCTGTTTAATTCCAGAAAGAATAGTCCTGACAAGTCTGCTTGTGTGTATGTATATGTGTGTGTACGCATACCTGTGTGTGTGTGTGTGTGTGTGTGTGTGTGTAAAGATATTTGTGTGCGCGTGTTGGGGGACAGATGCCTTGGGGCTGTGAGATTGCGCCTCAGGGACCCACTGAGCCCCTCTTGGCATAACAAGACCCTGAAACCCAAGCTCAAAGGAAATATTTGGAGAAAGCAGCCTCAGGTTACACACACACACACACACACACACACACACACACACACACACACACACACACACACACACACACACACACACACAGGGTATGGGGTGAGAGAAAGAGAGAGGGGAGACAGAGGGAGAGAAATCATATTGAGACCAGTCTCTTATGTGATCAGTGAATTGAGCAGCTGTGAGAATTTCTCTGTGACAAAGGGTCTGCCCCCTTAAAATAATGTGTTTAAAAAATAAAAATGTGGGAAAGAGAAAACACCCCCCACCTTCGAACATTGGATGAGAGACTTGCTGCAACATTTGACTTTGGAAAAAAAAATTTGCTATTGTACACGAGGATCATTATCAGTGTTCTATAAGACATGGCAACCCTTTCTGCGCTATGTCGAGAGGATGGATGACAGCATTGTCTGAATGGCAGAGTTAGATGTATGTAGGCTGCCATATTGCAATCGGACTCACTGTACTGTGTACTGGCACTGTTGTTTTGTACCCTCTCTTTTCTTTTCTTTTATTTCTTCCTAAAAAAATTTCTGTAGGGAGGGGATCATGCTCTGCTTCAGTATGTTACAGTACATGTTTGCATTCATGGTTCCCTCAATGAATTGTAGGTCCTCAGTGCTAGCAGCACTCATGCAGCCCCAAACCATGACACTCCCACCACCATGTTTGACTGTAGGCAAGACATACCTGTCTTTGTACTCCTCACCTGGTTACCACCACACACTTGACACCAAATGAATCAAATATGTTTATCTCGATGTCATCAGACCACAGGACATGTTTCCAGTAATCTAGGTCCTTAGTCTGCTTGTCTTCAGCAAACTGTGCATCATATTTAGAAGAGGCTTCCTTCTGGGACAACATGCAAATCAATTTGAGATCCTGAGAGAGTTCTTTGCCATGAGGTGCCATATTGACCAATATGAAGAAGTGTGGGAGCGATAACACCAAACGATAATAAGTGTGAGAGCGTTAACGCCTGCTCTATGGAGTATTGTCAAGAGGAAGATGAGAGACACCAGACCTAAAATGCAGACGTTCCTATCAAAGCAACCTGGGCTTCCATTACACCTCAGCAGTGCCACAGGTTGATTTCCTCCATGCCACGTCACATTAATGCAGTAATTCATGCAAAAGGAGGAACAACCAACTATTGAGTGCATAGAAATTAACATACCTTTCAGAAGCCTGACATTTTGGTTTAAAATATCCTTTTTTATTGATCTTATGTGATAACTTTCAGTACCCAGAAAGTTCCAGTGCTGTGGAAGACATCATGTCTGGTTCCTGTTCCTAAGAAGGCGCATCCCAGTACCCCATCAGACTACAGGCCAATAGCACTAACATCACATTGCA
>JBBIGC010000033.1:8871075-8883259 GCA_037576955.1 Lepidarchus adonis
ACACACACACACACACACACACACACACACACACACACACACACACACACACACACACACACACACACACAGCCCCATTGTGCTCCTCTGCTACACATTAGCACTGACATAAAGTGTGAATTCTGCCCTGGGACTTGAGTACAGCAGAAAGCAGAGGGAATTCTTCCAGGCTCTTTATACAGAGGCTGCTCGTCAGCTTTTATGGTTTTGGACGAGGCTGCACTTTTGTCCTCTAACAATCGCTGTTATTGTTGTTTTGTCTTACATGTCACAGACGAGCTACCAAACAGATGCCTTATGCTAAATACAACAGCAAGTTTTAGCTCATTTATGGAACTGCATTTCTTCTTTTAGAGAAAAAGTTTGGTGGTCTATTTACAACCATTTTTGTACCATTAAAAGTAGAACAGTGTTTTTAAATTGGACTAGAGAGAATTTTCATTGATATTCCTTCCCTGGAAAAGGGTGTTAATTTATAAAAGAAAAATTGTGAAATCAAAACATGGAGTCAATGCTGTTTAAAAGATAAAATCAGGGATTATGGTATTGATTTACTTTTTAGCAGTGGGCAAACAGAGGCCAATTGTGTCCGATACAGATGCCAAATGAAGGTAGACTCAAAACTTAACACTAGAACGACGGCTGACTCGCTATACATAGAACAACGATGTGCATCAAATGATGCAGTACCTAGTTTCGCACAAAACGCCTCCTTATATAACCACTGCTGCAGTTTCTGCTTATATATTTTACCATTTAACCTCTGTTCACATCACTCGTGATGAAAACTTGTGCATGCTTGTGATGAAAGCTCACGTGGTGCTCCTGAAGAAAGCTGTTGCTTGCTTTCACCACAACCACCGCGTGAGCTTTCACCAGGAGCACCGCGTGAGCTTTCACCAGGAGCACCGCGCGAGCTTTCAACATGAGCACCGCGCGAGCTTTCACGCGGAAACAAAATTTATATTGTACACAAACATTATAATATTATATAATAACATTATAGCATTATGTTATCTTACAAAAGTTTCAGATGTGTCTATTGATGATTACACAGGACTTTGCGTTATATTCTAAAGTGTTTTGATTTTTTATATTGTCATACTGCAAATTGTTTTATAAAACATAATGCATATTATTAAATACATGTAGCTGGGCTTCCATGCAGGAACTTGCTTATGTGCTTGTAATTATCATATCAAGCTCACAATTACATGCACAAACAATCAGATACACAATAACCGTTATTCTAGACATGAAGAGAACCAGGTCACAGACCAACAATCACATGCCAAACCAGCAGAAAGAGAAACCAGTACCAGTTACTGAACATGATGACACTAGTAGTTGACTGTAGTTGATTTATTTTGACTCTTGAATATAGACTCATTCATTTGCATGACATTGTATCAATTCAAGCGCCTCAGTCTTTCTACGTATATTCTGCTGTAACATCCCCATTACACCAGCAATTTAGTTGGTGTTACCATGTTTTGTTCAACAATGATAAAAAATAAAAGTCAATCAATTAATGCAGTCAGTCTTTTTAGTGTTAATGTGGTTTGGATCAGGTCTGGCCCAATTCTAGGACAAACAACATTTTTTCACAATTTTTAAAAATTGCCATAACAAATACATCATTTCATGATAAAAATAGTCATTACATTACCACAGGAAGGAAACAACTGAATTTGGATCATTGTACGACTAAATATACAGTATTTCACAGAAGTGGGTACATTCCTCACATCTTTTAATGGGATAACACTGAAGATATGACACTTTGATACAATGTAAAGTATTCAGTGTACATCTTGCATAACTGTAAATTTGCTGACCCCTCAAAATAACTTAACACACAACCACTAATGTCTAAACCACTGGCAGCAAAAGTAAAAATGTCCAAAAAGTCATGGTGAGACCTGTTCTGAGTAGAACCTGTCCTGTTAAACTGCTGTATGGTCTTGGCCACTGTGCTGCAGCTCAGTTTCAGGGTGTTGGCAATGTTCTTATAGCCTAGAGGGTGTACTCAGTTTTGTTGCCAGTGGTCACAAAATGTATTGTAGACATTAATGGCTGTATGTTGAGTTATTTTGAGGGGACACCAAATTTACACTGTTATACAAGCTGTACATGGACTACTTTACACTGTATCAAACTGTCATGTCTTCAGTGTTGTCCCATGAAAAGATATAATAAAATACTTACAAAAATGTAAGGAGTCTACTCACTTTTGGGAGATATTGTACATCATCATCAAAGCTAATTAGAAAAGTGTTTCATCCAAATAAAAATATCTTATAAAATTATGTACAGACTGCCTTTACAAAATAAAACAAATTTTTTCTTTGTCCTATGCAAAAACTTGAGTAAGCCAGATCACACACCTAAGTTAATAAGAATGATCAGTTTCAGATGCCATCACTCAGCAGAGATTTCCTCCTATCTAAAAGCTCTAGTTGCTCTTCTTTTTCTAGAAAGAACAAAACAGCCTTGTTTCATGGTGTTTCTGAACCACTGGGAGAAATGTCCTGAAAATTAGCTGATCTTTCACCTGAGGTAAATATACATACAATACATGCGTTTGACCTTATGCCCTTGAAGCAACAATTTCATATCAGGGTTTGAAACAGCTTCTTGTAAAACCATGCCACCAAAGCTCACTGAAGAACACAGGTACACCACAAGCACAGGGCATTTCAAACACATTCTCCACAGAGCACCATGGCAAGCGCACATGACAAAAGCAGGAAGCACAGTGTCACCCACAGCGATGCTTACCCGTCCTCTTCTGCAAAACTACCATCCTCCACTTCAGATGAGTGACTGTTGAGTGAAGTGAAAAGAGTTACAGACAGAGTACAAAACAGGAAGAGTCTGGTTTACTGAGCGTTTCTACAAGGGTAGATTATGGGCAGATTATGTACTGTGAGCAAAATAATGCTGTCCTAGCATTATTACCTTTGATGTTTGCATGTTGACTACCAAATACAGCAAAAGCAATGGTTTCAGAAAAGGTGGCTAATAGGCATAGATTTCTGTAAGAGCTACTGTAGCAAATTTAGGTAAGAAAGGGAACCACCATCACAATGTTGTCATTTTTTTTGGAAGAACAAAACAATCACAAGTAAAAACAGATGATTTGACAAACAACACACAGATGGGACAATCAGAACACTACAAAACTAAAATACCCAGTAGAAAAAACAGCTGTCAAACTCTAAAGCCAGAAAAATCGGTCTAAAGACAGAAAGGAAGAAATGCTTTGAATTTGCTGTACTCTATTAAGAAACTTTTGAGTAAATACCAAAGCAAAATAATATTTTCTGTTATTGTAAAGCTTGGTGAGTTGTTTTAACTGTGGTAATACATTCTCCAGTCAAATTTATGTCTTCATGTGCTTGTGTATTTTAAGGGATTAGCCATTTATAAACCTCAATTGCATGGATTATGATTTCTGCAACAGAATATGACAGATTTTTAATGACGAATACAGGTGAAACTGTTCACATTCTTTATATTTGTGATGTTTTTAAAAACATATTGATTCTACAGAGCTCTGCCTAAATTGTACACACATTTGGTTTGTACGATAAAAGGTTTCCCAATGTCTGTCATGGTCCCTTCTAACTCAGAGGTTTCTGTGAAAAACAGTAAATGGGTGAACCTCAGAAGAAAACAAGGGATGTGTTAGTGATGCAGTTCCAAATGTTTCTGCAATAAGATTTTTCAATGTATACTGAAATATTTACATATTTAGTGTATTTAAAAATCATTTTGAACATATGAATCATGGTGAAATCTGAGGTATTGTAATGCACTGAATCATTTCCCAAGAAATAACAATCGAAAGAGTGTAAGGTGAGTCACACATGTTATTTTTGCCTCTCCTCTGGAGTCTACACATGGCTATGGGAAGATGAAGGAGTTTCATGTAAGCATAATGCGAGCAGACACTGGCCTGACTGAGTGTTTAAGAGACCAGACACGGGCCCTGTTGTGTCTTATTTAGGTGAGGGGGAAGAGATGCAGCTTTGATGTTATGAGACATGAAAGACTCAGCCAGTAGGGGAGGAGCAGGACAGCACGAGGAAACAATCACCTTTTTTCTGTGTCACAGTTTCTGATGTCCCGTTCACTCATGAAACATGCGTGTTCCTTCAGAATGCAGCAAATAAATGACATTCACTCAATTTCAGGACACTAGGAGGGGGAAAAGACGGTAACTACGTACCTACTGTGCTATAAATGTGCATTTTAAACCTAAATCATGTCTTATGAGGTTAAAAAAAATCACCTGTGTGCTTTTCATCATGTGCTTAAAGGAGACTGAGCTAAAGTAGTAGTAGAAACTAGTTCTTCAGTCTGTATTTCAAGGAAAAAACACCACTGCATTTAACCCAAAGTACTGTAGGGCTGATCATGACTTGCAGGAGACTACTAACCTATTAATAAATAGTTAACAAATAAATATTCACCCTTTCGTGTTCTTAAAAGGGCAGATTTTACATTAAAACTGAAAATTGCCCATAAACCGAACATCCACAGAGGATGAGACCACAAAGTCTTTAGTGATTGCTCAAAATGTAATCTTCATTAAACCCTTATATGTCCTTTTTGGTGTCAAGTGTTTGATTCTTTTGATTTGTGAGTATAGATAATAAAGAAAACTAGCAAACCAATCACTGAAACAATCAGCATCATGGAAATTATATGTCTAAATTGCTGCACGTTTTCTTCAAACCATGTAGAGTACACTAACTTATGTACTTATGTACTATGGATTGATTTAAATGCAAAAAAATTGTACAGCTAAAAACAGTAGTAGCTGTCATCTCAAAGCTTTCTATCAACCTGTGTAAATAACATTACATAATACAATGTCAGAAACAAGTCTTTTGGCTTAATCTAGCAAACATCTATGAACTGACAAACCACTATAGCATTTTAAATTGTGCATACATCATTTTTCTAACAATATAAAGTCAAAGAACCACAAAATGGGCAAATATAGTGGCAGTAAACATAAACCAATGCACTGTAGAACTTACAATCTAACACTGGTTTCCCAGGAAGACTCTTGAGTTCATGGAAATTTAGAGTTGCAGCTTGTAGGCAAAAACTGCTGTCTAGTCTGAGTGATGCTGAGGCAAGGGGTGTGTGAGTGCAGCTGCATATTCTCACACAACACAGCACAAACAAGGAATAAAAGCACCGTGAACAACCCTGAAGATGTTGCCATGGGAGAAATTGCTCTCTTTCCCCCTCTCTGTCTCTCTCTCTCTTTCTATCGTCTCTTGGTAATTGGCACACATAGTCACATCAGGCCATGCCTTGGTGGATAAAGTGGGGCACGCTGCACAGATGAGGCATTGGTATTGGCTAATGTGCCAGGCCACACATCCTCATGTGTTTCTAATTAGTCTAAATCAAGGAGGCCAAATTGCAAAATATTAATTCAGGAAGAGAAAATGAGAAAAGAAATCTGAGTTTTTGACAAGATAGAAGAGATAACCACTCTCTAAAATGCAGAGAACCCATTCATTATTTAAAACCTTGTTTTTAAATTTTTTTTCCCATATTTAGTAACTGCTATAAACCCGCATGCAAGATTTAAGGAGTAAAGAAAGGTAACATTTATTTCTAAGTATTAATTTAAATGTCCTTAAGCCTTATTAATCCTTATCAAACCAACAGCTAGCAATTAACTGGCTGCTCATTGCTATTTCTTAAAGCAAAAAATGGAGTGCATTAAGCATCTTCCAGGCATTTTGTAATGTTCTCATGAACCTTTATTTAACTGACAAAAGTACAAAGAGATGATGTTTTATCTTACTTAATTGTATTTATAAAAAAGAATAAGCGAACAAACTCGAAAGTCAAGCACATTCATCAGTGGTTTCAAGCCTTGCCCTTCACAGACTGTGAAAACATTCTGAAAATCCACAGAAGTCTGAATGTTATGTACATATTATATATTGAGCCATGAGCCATTTTTGCTTGCAGAGACTGGGCCTTTGGTTAAGGATCTTTTAATAAAATGCTGACTGAAATGTTTCAAAGTTGAGCTTGAATATTCTATACTTTTCGCTCTCATTTTGGCCCCATCCCAACTTCTCTTGGGTGTGCTGCAGGCATCAAATTCTAATTTTATGTAATTATGTTCATAAAACAAATGTAAGTTGGTAAGTAGAAAGATCTTTTATTTGTACGAACCCTGTTTTCATAAAAGTTGGGATATTTTTCAAAGTGTAATAAAAAAAATCTGTGATATGTAAATTCATTATTTAACTAAAAATCTATAAAGAAATTATCATCAATAGCTTTACTGACCAACTGTAATTTATAAATATAAACAATTTGTTCAATACATGTGTTCAATACACTCAACAAAAAAGCTGAGATATAATATACACTGCTCTCAAAAATAAGACATCCTAGATCTGAATCAATGAATAATTCTTATTAAATACTTTGTTCTTTACATAGTTTAATGTGCTGACAACAAAACCACACAAAAATTCTGAATGGAAATGAAATTTATCAAACCATGGGGGTCTGGATTTGGAGTCATACTGAAAATTAAAGTCAAAATCACACAGCTGATCCAACTATAATGGAATGTCCTTAAAACAAGTCAAAATGAGGCTCAGTAGTGTGTGTGGCCTCCACATGCTTGTATAACCTCCATTCAATGCCTGGACATGCTCCTGATGAGGTAGCGGATGGTCTCCTGAGGGATGTCCTCCCAGACCTGGACTAAAGCATCAGCTAACTCCTTGACAGTCTATGGTGCAGCATGGCTTTGATGGATAGAGCAAGACATGATGTCCCAGATGTGCTCAATTGGATTCAGGTCTGGGAACAGGCGGCCAGTCCATAGCATCATTGCCTTTGTCTTGCAGGACCTGTCGACACACTCCAGCCGCATGAGGTCTAGCATTGTCTTGCATTAGGAGGAACCCAGGGCCAACTGCACCAGCGTATGGTCTCACAAGGGGTCAGATGATCTCATCTCAGTACCTAATGGCAGTCAGGCTTCCTCTGGCGAGAAATGCCACCCCACACCATCACTGACACACTGCCAAACCTGTCATGCTGGAGGATGTTGCAGGCAGCAGAACGTTCTCGACAGCATCTCCAGACTCTGTCATGTCTGTCACATGTGCTCAGTGTGAACCTGCTTTCATCTGTGAAGAGCACAGGGCACCAGTGGTGATTTTGCCCATCTTGGTTTTCTCTGGCAAATGCCAAACATCCTGCATGATGTTGGACTATAAGCACAACCCCAACCTGTGGACGCCTGACCCTCATGGAGTCTGTTTTTGACAGTTTGAGCAGACACATGCACATCTGTTGCCTGCTGGAGGTAATTTTTTCAGGGCTCTGGCAATGCTCCTCCTGAGGTAGCGGTCCTGCTGCTGGCTTGAAGCCTCCTCCATGTCTCCTGATGCACAAACCTGTCTCAAGGTAGCGCCTCCATGCTCTGGACACTATGCTGACAGACACAGAAAACCTTCTTACCACAGCTCGCATTGATGTGCATCCTGGATGAGCTGCACTACCTGAGACACTTGTGTGGGTATTTGACTCCGACTCATGCTGCCACTAGAGTGAAAGCACCGCCAGCATTCAAAAGTGACCAAAATATCAGCCAGAAAGCATAGGGACTGAGAAAGGGTCTGTTATCCCCAATAAAGGAGGTTCTGCAAGTGGTGACGTCTTGCTAATTGTTCATTTCCACCTGTTGTCTAGTCCATTTGCACAACAGCATGTGGAATTAATTGTCAATCAGTGTTGGTTTTTAACGTGGACAGTTTCATTTCACAGAAGTGTGACTGACTTGGAGTTACATTGAGTTGTTTAAGTGTTTCCTTTATTTTTTTAAGCAGTGTGTATTTGGATTTTTGTATAATGGCACACCATGAAGAGAATGATCAGTCAACAGCTGAAATCTTAAATCAAGCATGAATGGACAAAATTTACAATTGTAAAACTACAACAAGTAGTAGCTTCATTTACAAAGTTATTTAAAAAATTTAACAGGAAAGGTGAAACACTATGTTAAATATGACTTTGGCCCAGCATTGAGTTTTTATTGAGTACTTTGCAGCAATAAAATTTTAAACACAGTTAAGTTCATCAGTAAGACTACTGAAAATATTGCCTTTGTACATTTGTCAGTTAAATAAAGGTTTTTAAGTAAATTAAAATCAGAATTTTTGTTCTTAATGCAGTTTGCAAAATCACTTACACTTTCTTGTGTTTTAAGTTAAATAAAGATTTAAGGGAATTCATAAATCAGATTTTTTTTTTTTATTGTATTTACAACATATCCCAACTTCTTCCCTAAATTGCATAACACTTGCTAAAATCTAGAAATAGTTTTCAGCTTCTGACAACTGCAGAACTACTGGGTAAAAGAAATTTGCTGCAAATATTCTCATGCAATGTCTCTCAGAGATAGCAGACATGTCACATCAAGTCAAATTAATTAACATTTTCACCCACAGGGATTCTCTTCATTAATTACTGTTTTACATAATTAGCTGTGTGGAGAACATGTGTATGGGTGCGTGTCTGAATGTGTGTGGGATGTAAGACGTCACTTCTCCCATTGGTGTGAGGAGTACTATGAAGGTTAAGACGATAAACAGTCTGTAATCTTGTAATAGTCTATGAAGACCTGAGGATAGAATAAGGTATTGCATAAAGGCATTTATCTAAGGCTTCTATGGTTAGCGCTGTAAGCTGTGCGGACCAGTCTAAACTTGTTTTCTAAATGCAGCACTGCCTCTGAGAATCTATGCATTTTAAGCTGCAGCTAAGACAATTAGGGAAAGGATTGGTACTGGCTGGACATGAGCAAGAAAAAAAAAACTCAGTCTGCTCAGTCTCACTCTGGAAAAAGTGACATTCACAGAAATGCATGATTTTAACAGTAAGTAGCCAATTCAATACACATACCTCCTATACTCACAGGCCTTTAATATATATTTAGGTGGATTATGCAGGTTTATAGTTATTTGCTGCTACACTTGTCAGCCTTTCTCTTAGGTGGTAGACAATACTCAACACTGCAGTGACACCACTATTATGCTTTAGTGTGTGGTGCCTGTATTAGGTGTAACTGGCCACTTTAATGACACCTGCCCTTTTGGCACACCTTGGAGTGGTCTTGTGGTAGTCCTTCTCGTTTAATGCAGGGTGCCACATTATTAATAGCTAACCTACATTGTGCGTATCTGATAAAATGGCAAGTAAATACATCAGAATATCTAACTAACAGTGGGAAGTGTGCAAATCAGGTAAGGGTAGGAATACATTATAGCAATAAAGCTAAAACCTACACAAGGCCAACAGTGAGGTTGTCTTCTACCAAAGAAATGTGTTTTTTTTTTTTACACTGACTCATGAGATAATTATACCTTTTCTAATTAACTGCATCTTAAGCTTGTTTTTTTCCTCAAGAAAGCCAAATCTAGGCCAAACCTCACATCTATTTGTTCATTAGGGTACTCTAAAAATTCCGAAAAAAAGGGAGAAAGACGACGTTGAGCTTGAGAAGTATAACTGCTATTAACCTGCTGTTACTCTCCTGCTGGAAGCACAGAGAGGGGTGAACGGATGTAGAAGACGAGCTGAGGGAAGCCTGCATCAAAAGCTGCGGTTCATTTGAAGCTGATTAAAAGGAGCGCATCAACATTAATACCGAAGCTGCCTGTTTAGCTTCAGGCTGCTAAAAATACACATATTAGACATTAAACCACAAGTGTAATTAAGTACAGTAACAGTTCTGATTTTAGTATATACACACCATATATAAAGTGATGCTTGAAAGTTTGTGAACCCTTTAGAACTGTCAACAATTCTGGAGAAAAACCTAGAACAGTTTGAAATTTCTTAACACAATTCAAACGTGATGTGTTAGGATAATGCATGGTGTATACATGAATACTTTTAATATACATTTTATTGCAAAAGTAAATTAAATTACTGTTAATGTGCAAAACTAATAAACTAATAAAACGAATATAATAGCTGAACAGATTGACATTAATATTATTTTCTAACACTAATAAGATGAATGTTGTACATATTAGCTTTTTAGTATCCTCTTGGAACCCAGTAAAAATGGTGGTACAAGTTCCTTCAAAATTCCCCTCTCGGCTTGTTCCCAACAGTTCCAGAGAGTGCGGCGTTGCTTGACACAGCTGACCGTAAGAAGCGGATTCCCAGGGGCTGTGAGAAGAACCCAGGGCACAGTCCATGCTAGGCTAAACACTAACCACTTCACAGCAGCTGTTCTTTAGACTCTTAAGTCTGATACTTTTACAAAAAAGACTGACATTTTTAATTTACTTTACACAGCAGGAGGTGAGGGGCTGCTACATTTTCATTGTGTTCCACTTTTAATTAACAGTAGCGAACAAGGATGTAATCTTGCATGAGAAATTGCGATTGTGATCATGTAATCCTATTTGATCAAAAACAGTTCTTGTTAGTAGACTCAAGTTTTTTAACCATACTGTTCCTATGGCCAGTACGGTGCTGAACTTAAGGTCATGCTCTGAAGGGGAGAATCTAGTCAGCATGTGAGTGAACATCTAAGTGCAGTACACCACACTAAAGCTCAATTGAGTGGCACTCAGCCCTTCTCTGATTCATGCCGTTCTAATAGGCACATCATGGGACTGTTATGGCTGCACTGCTACTGGAGCTGCTGTTGCATCATTTATGACGCACTGGTGTTTTTCGCTCTTCACTGCTTCAGCTTTATAGTTACATTTCAGAAACTAAGACAGTGCACCAAGCTTAAAACACAAAAACACATCAGTATATTCTTTGCAGGGTTGGAAAATTTATGCAGAATTATAGTTTCACTCAATAAAGCTGTGGCATATATATATATATATATAAATACCTTACTGCAGAATCACTGAGGAAATGAGTCTGTGATTGTTTAAGGCATTTGATGTTTTCCAATCTATTTTCTATTGCAGCTTTAATGCACTGACAGTTGGTTTCAGAGTAACTATGATATTCTCTAAGGCAGGGTCACCAACAAGGTGCCCCAAAGACCACATGAGGCACCTGTGGACCTGTTCCAAAAATTCCCCAGTAAGCAGCATCTAAAATAGAATTTTATTCTGTTGCTATTCTTCTTTAATTACATTTACATATTTATAGATTAGATGCCTTCACATAGATAAGTATCATTAACCATATTATTAATAATAATATATAACTAAAAGTAAGCTGAGCAAACTGGTTATTTAAGAAGCTAGACCTTTGTGTAGCTTAGTATCCATGAAGTAGCTCTCAGTTTCAAAAAGTTTCATGATCGAGCCAATCCTGATCATTTAAAAATGCCCTGATTATTCTGGATGCCGATCTTTGAGATTGGATCAGGAAATCCTTAGTAATTAGTGCGGAGCTCTTCAGTGACATTTGAAAAGGTGGGCTGGCACATCACATGATAAGAACATGAACATGAGAGCCCTCACCCTCCCGACATTGCCCATATCATGTGCCATATCGTGAGTACTACCAAGTGGGTGGATTTGGTCATGACCAACATTTAAGAGAAACTTATTTAAAAACATAAGAAATAGACACTGTGATGTGCTGGATTCCTGTCCAAGGTATGCCCTGCCTTAGCCCGTAGTCAGCTGGGATCGGTTCTAGCTTCCTTGTGACCCGAAATGAATAAAGCGGTTTGGGGAATTAATGAATGTACAGTATAAAATATACAGTAATTATTTATTTGCCAACTTAACTTGTAAAATTGTAAAATGCAATAAAACAAGAATGTTTGATTTGTTCATTTTCATGTTTTCTGTTACCATCTTCAGTGTATTTTGATGTATAGCCTTCTCTCTGCATAATAATTATATCACCTGGATCATCCCTAATGTTCTGAAAAACAGTGCATACATGTGATGTGGTCAGATGAGTCCATGTTTAGGCTAGTTTTAGAAGAAAATGGACATTAAGCTGTGCGTGTCATCTACAATGTTGCCACCTACAATGTTGCATAGTTTATATTGGTCAGTGAAAACAATTCAACAATTTTTCAGTTAAATAAAGGTTCAAGACAACTAACTAATTACATTCATGTTTTATTGCGTTGATCAAAATGTTTCAACATTTATGCAAATGTTTGTACATATTTTCTTATTTT
>JBBIGC010000033.1:8907427-8919779 GCA_037576955.1 Lepidarchus adonis
AGTAGGGGAGAGCTACAGCCTGTAACTACCCCCCTCCACTAGACCTTACTCACTATCCCAACTCACAGCAGATGTAGTACTGCAGTACCAACAGCGAGTGTGCTGCAAGAACGTCCTCCTACGTGGGTCAGGATCCATATGCAAATTTATGCAAATCTCCTGGTCTAGTTGTTGGACATTTAAAATATGCTTGCGAGGCATGAATACACACACAACTACCCCTAGCAGTGACTAGTAGTACATACCACAGTTTACAGACCCCTACTCCAATAGGACGTCCCTTAGGTCTTCAAAGAACTCATGCAAAATTTAAACATGAAGGCTGTATGGGTTTCTTTGCCTCTTATAGAAATGGCTCCCATCTTGAATTCAGCTAGCTCAGCTCAGGGTAAGTGTAGGGCATCAGAGTCAATATACTTTATATAAGCCTGCATTTTAAAGGCATTATATCCATCACCATCATCATGTTATAGCAAATTATGGACCTCTGAAGTTACAAAACCAGCAATAAGTCATCAGGCCCATTCAGTGAGAGTAGGCTGTTACCTTCACATTCATCTAAACAGAAAGGGGAACCATAACACACCATGATGAAGCAGCCTACTTCCTTTATTGTTGATGCCTGGTGACCACAGAGTAGATAAAAGTAACATTAGCACCTGTCACTCACTCAGCGGTCTAATGGCACCACCTGCCTTGCCTCAACGGCAACCTTTTCCACACAACACAATCAGCAGCACCTTTTTCCAATGAACAACAGCTGAGTATTTGCTGGGATAATAATGCTTGGGGCTAGAGGACAGTGTGCTTAGCAGATATTGATCGAGGAGGCTAATTAAAACACAGACACCCTCTGTCTTTATTTAGCTCGCGAGCTCCAGGCATCTGGGTGAAGACTGTATCTCACTGGCGAGTGTGTGCTGTGTGTAATCTCCACAGGAACTATGGTAGTATGATGTCTGCATGTGTGTGAGCAGGGTGTGTTATCTTATGTTGTCAATATGCTATATAGTTATCATGAAATGCATTTAAAGTGCTACATTGCCTAGTTCGAGCTAAATCTTCTGTCATCAATGCACCAGTGGAAAGAAAACAAATAAAAAAACAAAGCAAGGGCTGCAGATAACCGAGAACAACGGCCTACGGATAAATATGAAAAACTGTTACTGTTGAGATGCATACAACCACAACCTTGTCTAAAACAAAAAGAGAATGGCATAATAAACATTCAATATGTCTCTTACGCTCTTTAATACAACACCCTTCAATGTAAACCATCCCATTTAGAAATGTTTTACTCTCCTGCTTTTCTGTGACCAGAATGGTGCCAACACTTTCCTTATATAATTTTCATCCGTTAGACTAGAATAGACGTGTCTCCACACCTGCACTCTTCCCAACAGCAGGCTGATACTCATTGACCCACTAGATCAGAGTCTGCCCCCTGCTGGACGGACCTAATAAACCTCCCCATTGCAAAACTCTTTCTGAAAGTAAAGTAATTAATTAATCTGTAGCAAAAATAATCAAAATATTCACTGAATGTGAACTGTTCAGTCATAATATGATTTCAGAATACGGCTTTTACGGTAATTATAAATTAATTCATCACACGGTATTGCCTGGATTCTGTTTATTGCCTGAGTTTTACAGTTCTTTACATGTGTCAGTAAAGAAAATATTCTTTCTATGTTGTCAGTAGTGTTGCATTGGCACTGCAGATAAACATACACATTATGCAAACATGCTGTTCTGTGCAATTGCATAGTTTGCAGAATTATTACAGAGAATAAATGAGCTAAACAAAATATACACCAAATCCAAAAGTGGAGTTCAAATCTCAAAGCAGAGAAAAAACTGTAAATGGATCATTCCAGTAAATTTGTAATTATTTAATTATTTATTCACAAAGTTCTTAATAATAACACTTCTAATATACCTTTTAGTGAATAGTTAATTTTTTAAAATTAAAAATGTATGTGTATATAAAATGTTTATGGCTATGTTACATCAACTTTCCTATTTAATTTTAATTAAATGACAGGCATTTACTCTCGCAGCTTTCGCTGATTATAGTTTGGATGGTTCAGTTTGGAACTGAGGAGACTAATTGTAGTAGTTTTGCCACAACTGTGACCAGTTCACTTGATCATTGTGTAAGTATAATTGTGGTCCATGAAAGGACAATAAGAAACTATTTAATACTAAAAAGTACATATATCTGCAGGAAAGTATTTAATATATTACAATTGCCTTTGACGTATAGCAAGTATGAATTAAAATCCAGATTTCTGCACACACAAACTAAAAAAGAGCCATTTAGGATTCAGCCCCATGTACATAGTTCATTACTGGAAAAGATGTGTGCTATTTATGGTATAAAAAAAAGAATGTCATGACTTACATTGTATATTATACAGGGAGCTGAGAACTTGTGGCATCAATCACTGTCTCACCATCCAAACATTCATCTCAACAACAGAAGTTCAGCAGTGAGCCAAGGCCTCAAGCCCCTCAGAACTGACAGTGACAATAAAGAGACAGAAAACAGAAGCACTGTGCTCTGTGATGGAGACAAGGGAGAATCATTGCTGTAATAATGACAGATTAAACTACATGATCGTTGATACAGACAACCGGGGTGGCCAGACGAGGTCATGGCTCACAATAGCACCTCTGACTGAACTAGTTTTAATGAGGTGCAATTGGCAAGACCATCATCTCTGAATCAGCACAGCCGCTCTGTCTGGCTTTAACACCACACTGCTGGGGAAGAATGAACTGAAGACTTTTATAATGAAATGCAGAAACATGCAAATCTTTCCGCCCATGGAGGCAGCCTCTTTGACAGGATATTAGTCTATCTGTGTGTTCCTGCTTTAAGCTGGTTAGAGAGTATCAGCCAACGTGCCTGCGGTCATGGCTGGCTCTGATAAGCCTCTCTAAGAGGTTGCCTACCGGGGAAGTGCTTTGGGCGAGACTGATACAATAGATAGCTTTGAACAAATGCAAAGTACTGGAAACTTGTACAGCTTTTATTTTGTAGCAGTACACGGTTACATGGGAAACCGATGCTAGACTTCCGACGGCAAATTTTTTAAAAAGTGTTAGAAGTATGTGTAAAATATCCAATTTACACAATGTACCATTAAAATCCAAACGAACCATAATCCTATTAGATCAGTGAAGATATGCATTACGCTGATGTTTCTCTTTCACACACGTCACGACAGTAAAACCATGGACAGGTGATGGGAATGACCTTGTATTATTAGAATAACCTAATAATACAATGGCACCGGTCAAGAGGTGAGCTATTTTAGACAGCCCGTGCTTAATGCTGATGTTGACCAAGTACTCCTCTTCATGGTAACAGTATTCCCTAATGGCAGTGGTCAGAAATGGGTTGATTTCAAGCTGTTGTCTCCAAATTCCCCATATCCCAATCCTATCCAGTATCTGTAGTATGTGCTGGAAAAAACCCTAATCTGATGCACACAACTCACCACTTCCAGGTCTTCTGCTGCTAATATCTTTGCGCCAGAAGCTATAACAGGACGGTTTTAATCTTATGACAGATCACATGTTACATAATACATGAGTGGTGTCATAATATGCACAGTGTCTAAACATCACATTATTATGCACATGTGAACTTTGTCTTTATTGTAAATGTTTGCTTCTTAAATTTTGTGCCGGAACTACAAGGCTAAAGGACGTTAGAAGTCATAAACATACTGTAGCTTATAGACAGGAGGTCTCTGACACGTTAGTATACTGTTATCTATAAAATATACAAAGTTCAGGCTGAAACTATTGTTTAAACTACGCAACACTGTATTAACCACTTTAATAACAAAGTTATAAAGTGTCAGAGAACATAAGCAGGGGGTATTTGAGATTTCATCAGTTCTTTGTGGTTTGAGGCAAGTGTTTAATGGTGTGTGGATGTATCAATTGGTGGTGTAGAAGTTTTCATTACTTGTTAACTATTTTTATTGTATTTCCCCAACGATAAGCCACACCACGTTATAGTTCGTCCCATTCTATAAGCCGCAGAAAATGCTGATTTATGTTTTAAAACACGATAAGTGGTAAGTAGTAAAAACACCTGATTTGGGTCCTGGAGCCTTTGCAACTATATACTGGTAGTGAGATTACACCATAGTTGAGCATAAGCAATTAAATTGACGTCATTTAAGAATCTGATTTTGAAAGATTTGAAGAATGGTAATAATAATATTTTTTTGCATTTCAGTGTTGCTAATTTTATACAGAAGCACTTCCATTTGGACGGATGATTGACAGCGCTGTACTGCCGTACTTCCACCCTCCAGTCGTTCAAATGAAAATGAAAAACTCATCTTTTCCCAGTCAGCAGTAAAATTGTGTTCCTTTTAATTCTGTTAAAAGTTTTTCCAGTATGTATTATATACTAGGATGTAATGTAATGTAGCAAAGGCCTGAAAATGTTTGAGAGAAGCTGTATGCAGCAGCGGTGATTAAGTGACACTGATTTGTCTTTGCTTTGTGTTGCCTTTTGAACTGTTCGTCATTGTAGTAAACAGTACATTTAAATTCAATGCATCATTTGGAGATGAAGTGAATTATACTTTTAGCAAATGAGATTTCATGTTTTTAGATAGGCCGTTGCTTTTAAGCAAACCACACCCAATACCAGGTTTGTAAAATTGAATGAATAAGACTTTTGACAAATAATTAAGATGAGGGCTGCTCCCTCTGAACAGGGTCTCGCTTTGTTGCAATGCCCTTAAACGTTTCCTAAAACCTCCCACTCTCCCTAAATTGCCTCGTTCTATTTGCGGCTGGTGTATCGCATGTCCAGAGAGTCGTTTTAAAAATCGAGGTGTTGGTATTAAGTGGCCTGGTAGTGGTCTGCTGGGCAGAGTTAGTCAGTCTGCAGCTGCCTGGCCACTCTGTCCCCAACTACACAGGAAGTGAATGGCCAACCAATGAGAACGCAGCTCACTTCCTCCATATGTCACTCATGTGTCTGTGTGCGGCAGGTGTGTAGGTACAGGGCCAGTCTAATCTCGCTAAGTGGCAGATGTACATGAAAGATTGTGCTGATATCGTAAGTGTAATGGAACAATACACAATACACAATACCGTCTGATCAAAGATTATTTTACATAAAGTAAATGTTATAAAAAAAACAAATTGCTTAGAAAAAGGACCTGGCTATTATGATTTATGTGTTGCAAATCAATGCATCTCAAATTGTTCAATCTCATTAATTGAGATTTGTGGGCTAATTGGGTAACTTAGCATATAAACAATGGTTCGCTCGTGAACGTCCACATCATCATAAAATGCTTTTATAAAAAGAGGTAAAAGTTACAGACTGTCCTTCGTGTGATAACAGAATGGATGATTCCATATATATGCGTCAACACAGCTAAGAAAGAATAAAAAGCTTAAAGTGAGATCAATATTTAAAGAGCACTATCGGTTTCCTCATGGTTGGCTTTCTGAGTAACCATGGCAGAGCCACATGCATTATTAACCTGTTAACCGTAACACTGGCACTGAGGCTGCCAGAGTCTAGCTCAGAGTGCTGCTTTTTTTCTGGAGAATACATGCTGGCTGGGAAACTCCTGTAAACATGGGGAAATAAAGGCGTCTCTCCTGTGAATTCACACATAGGCAGTGGATTTAAGTGGTGCATTCTGTTGGAGATGTAACTCACGAAGGAGTTTTCCAATGGAGGGGAATTTGCCATCTGGGGGCGGTGAGAAGCCCCAGAAGCGGGTGAGGTTCCGCGTGGCATCAGGGAACAGCGGGCGGGTGCTGAAGGAGATGTATAAGGATGAGGGTCCAACTGACTCTCTGGATTCAGACTGCACCAGTAGCTCGGAGGCAGACCGGGCCAGCACGCCTTCCACCAGCGGTGAGCTAAACGGACACCCGGGGGGCTACCTGGGCTCAGAGCTGGATGACAGTGAGAGCGAGCCAGACGACCTGCTGCTGTTTGCTGGAGGAAAGGACAAGGACAGAGTTTTCAGTACCAAACGGGTCAATATCCTCAGCAAGAATGGGACAGTGCGAGGAGTCAAGCACAAAGTCAGCGCTGGCCAAATACTGTTCGACAACCTAACTAAAGTCAGTGGGGTGAGTAACAGCCAGAAGGGAGTGGGCAGCAGGACGACCAGGCCTATAGCAGAGCGCAGGTCACAGACTGACACGCTGAAGCACCTGAATATTTAATCCAGCAGACACTTCTTACTTCTTGAAAAGTTCAGATAGAAGCTCATTTACACATTTCCTCACTTATCCCAGATGTAGGCAAGTTGCAAGACATGTTTAGTGTTCATATATTGCTTATTTACTAAAAACACTAGAAGTCAATAGGCACCCAAATACTTTTTTTTTTAAAAATGCACTAAATCTTCTCAAATGCTCAATATGACTTCTGGGCCTGTAGTCGCAAAGGAGCCCACCATCAAGAAGTCTGGGTCACCAGAACAAAGAGCTGGAAGTATTGCTGATGTGTTTTTATGGAAACAATTTGGGTGCCTACTGACATAGTGTTAGCAACGTTAGCCTTGTAGCTGCAGTTTTGAACAATTGAAGCAAGAAACACTAGACACGTCTTGATCTAGGGTGAATAAAATTATAAAAACGTGATTTTTTTTTAGAACTTTTCCTTTAATCTCGTTAACTGAATTTCAGTTTCACCTTAAGTACGGTTTGATATAATCACATGCATCTATCAGTCTCACATTTGTTACTAAAATCATTCGGCATAAGGCTTAAGATGAATACCTGAATGACAAGTCTAATGTTCAAGTACTTTTTTCATAATTCCAACTACATTTCAACACACCGAGCTCATCAATGATCCCCAATTCCAACAACTCAGAGAGACAGACTCTTCTAAGAATTGTCTATCATAAGTGTCCTTAAGGGGGTCAGAGTGTCCTTCCTGAGCAGCGATTGGTTACATCTCTTGCTCTGGCTGGACAAGCGAGCTGTCTCAGAGGACAAGGTCACTGTATGATTAAACTTTAATGATACATTTCTTTAAGTGTTTTAGCAAAACTAATCACCTTAATGAATTCTCACAACTTCCACTTTCTACTCACTGGGCTTCACACCAGCTTTGATCTGATATCAAATTCTGTTCGGTTTTACCAACTGATCTGAGTCCGACTTCACTGGTGAACATGATTCCAAGCTTGAGTTTGTATTTCTTTACTGAATTCATAGGTCTTAGTGGTTTCAGATCAGATCCTATTTCAGCTGTACACTGAAATATGTTGGATAAGAAGAACCAGTAAACTCAGAAGTATGGCTGTGTGTATATATTTTACATTTACATTATTTAGCAGACGCTCTTATCCAGAGCGACGTACATGGTGAGCGGTTGGGGGTTAGGTGCCTTGCTCAAGGGCACTTCAGCCTGCTGAAGTTCCGAGATTCGAACCTGGGACCCTTTGGACACAAACCCACTTCTCTAACCATTGGGCTATGGCTGAATGAATATGAAAATAGAAAAATAGATACATTGAAACAAGAGCAGAGGAAGGGCTTAATATTAAGGTATTCATAGACAGAGAGCAATTTATATGAAAGAATATTGTACATTGAGATATATGTATACATACAGTGTGGGTGTATGAAATAGTAACATTTAAAAACTGTGTAATATCCAGTATAGGAAAGTGACCAATAAACGATAAAGACCTAAAGCAGATCCCTGCTCTTATTCTAGAACGTTTTACAGGCCCACATTGACATACTGCTACCACGCTAAATAATAAAACAATACCCTTTTTTATTATTACAAAATCTTATGCAATAATTACAATGGGGAGGCATGGCAAATGACTTATTGTGAAAATAAAACATTTCTCACAGCTGACACATAATGTTTTTACATTACACCATCATGTAATAATAATGTATTTGTTTCTAATTAAGAGATTGTTTTTCAAAATTCTGTAATATAACATTTGGAAATAAGAGTTATATGTTGTACTGATTACAACAAGCACCTGCACAGCTGGAATACAGAGTCTGCATAGGATATGGCTGTATTACTAGGGTTTACTGTGTTTTCTCTATGTACCTGTGCTGTGAACACAGGGAAAGCTGATTGTGTGTATGTTGTAAGAATTACAGATCGCCAGGGCAGAAGGCAGCGTGATAGAAGCTCTTCTTTCTCCCCATACCCACCTCATGTCCTGTAATGTTTTTCTTCTATTTCCCGCTACCTCTTGAATTGACCTGTCTGTTCCCAAATGTATGACTGTATTCATGTGGTCTGAGGGGTCCAGTTTCAGTGCATGTAAAAGTGAACTGACTAATAAAGGCTTATCATCATCATCATTATCATCATCAAATACTCAGAGAGTCATGGATTATACAGATCTTATAGTTGTATATGATGTATTATAGGGACAAATTAAAATCTAAAAATTAAAAAATCTCATTTACAGGATCATGAACATTATTATTTAGCACAAAATGTATTTACACTTATGATAATATAACACAAAACAAGTTAAATTGCCCGTTATTATATGTAGCAGTATATCAGCAGTGTCTGAAATCACATAAGAATAAACAAGTTAATGGGAAATTTACTTTACACAGTTTCAGAATTTCAAGAAACAAGAGCTTTATTGATAATACCACTATATGCACAGTACACAGTGTAATGAAATGTCGTTTCACACAGGCCCCCACATGCTGCATTTATAAATATTGTGAATATAAAATAAGAGCAGAAAATGTCAAATTCAAATTTTATTTGTCACATACACAATCATACACAGTATGATTGATGGCGACCACCCTCACCTCAGATTACAAAACAAGAAGCAATTTAAGACATTAAAAAACACTTAACAATAAATAGAGCAAAAGTATTTTAAACTTCTCAAGAAATATAAAGAATATAAAGAAATATAAAGAATATAAAACCTTATCTAATATTGTATGTGAAATAAGAGCAGAGATTACACTTAAATACAAATGTAAAGTAGGCAGTTAGCACTTTGCCAGCTGGTGCCAAGCTTCCACATGGTAATTTATAAGGATATCTGCCTCTAATGTGAGCAGTTAGTTGTTTGTTTAACTCCTAGTTTCCTGGTTCCCCTACTACAACAATTCATTTGCTTCTGTTTTTTTCTGTTGACAGTCTTTAAAGGGCTGCCATTTCTAGTTTAACCACTTCTAACCCAACAGCTCTCTCCCATTTTACAACAGTGATTTTACAGTGTGCTAAACTGGAACATGCAGTCGGACATGTGCAAGTTTGTTAATATAATGAAGCTCTGCATCAGGTTTGTCAGAGCTGTAGGACTCCACTTTGAAATGGCAACTCAGTTTTGATTAAAACAACACTAAAAGTGTATTAAGGAAGAGTTAGGGCCACCAGGTTTGTAGATTTGACTGTAATCATTTATAATTAACTATGTACCCGCCGTACTCAGAAGCTTGCTATGTCTGTGGTAATAAGATGTATTGGATTTAATATTTTGTTTTTTTTGTGATTTATTTATGGAAAAAGACTACATTTCTAAGACACATCAATATGAAGGACTGAGCATTGTCCCAATACCCTCTATATGGGAGAAACCCAGAAACAGTGAGATAGTTGACAGTTCAGCTCCTACCACTAACAAACACAGACCTCACCCTTCATTCTTCTCGTTCTCTCTCTGTTCTGTTCACTGCTCTGCAGCCGGAGCTGACTCTGGAGTTTGGGCGGATTGTGATCTACACCACCAGTTTCCGTGTGGTCAGGACCACGTTTGAACGCTGTGAACTGGTGCGCAAAATCTTCCAGAACCACAGGGTGAAGTTCATGGAGAAGAACATTGCTCTGGACAGTGAGTATGGAAAGGAGCTGGAGGCGCGTTGCAGGAGGGTGGGTGAGCCACCCTCACTGCCTGTGGTCTTCATCGATGGACACTATCTAGGGGTCAGTTCTTTTAATGAAGCCTTAATGACCTCTTGTTTCATTCACATAAAAAGTGTTTTAATCCAAATTGCTGATGTCACAGCATGAAAAATAAATGCATAAAATTAAATACGTATATTTCATATATCTTCCTTGTCAAAATAATATTCAATGTTACATAGTTCTTTTTTTATTTAGAAGCATCTGAATACACACAGCTGTAAATCATTTCATTATAAAGTGTTCCATAAAGCATTAATTATTTATATTATTCATGTTTATTTATTACAGGGTGCTGAGAAAATCCTAGGTATGAATGAATCAGGGGAACTGCAGGATCTCCTAACCAAAATCGAGGTAAATAGTGGTTGTTTTTGAGTTTTTTAGTTTGTTTTAACCCCAGATACACATGTGGGCATATACACCAGCTCCCAGTGAAGAGCAGAGGAACAGGGAAATGAGCCGTGAGGAGGTGAGGAGCATCAAGGTCTGAAATATGGCAGAAATAACTGAACTGTCATACATTTTGCATCAGACATCAATAAATGTTGGATGAATAATGCATAATGGCAGTATTGATTTAGTATATGACACAGTTTGAGGCAAGTGGATGCTCACTGAAACATACACACACACACACACACACACTTGCAATTCCATTCAGCAGTAGTGAGTCATGCACTATGACTCATGCTCACTGAGAATGCCAAAGGCACTGAACTTTCATAAAACCTGCCCCCAGCCCCCAACCTTACCCCCGTAATAGGCCATCATACGTCTCCAAAAGCATATAGGCCACAAAGAATCTTCTTGCATAACTCACTGAAACAAGAAGAGAATGGACGTGAGAAGTTTGGATTATAGCTGATATCAGGTTTGCGTTATTGAGGACTCATTTCATGGAAATCAATTTTTTTATATACACAGAATAGCTTAAAGCCATATGTTAATACTTCTTAAGAGTTAAACATGTAAAACTGACCTTCTAGTCCATACAAACCACATATACACACCATGCCTTTGAGTTGAAGGTTTTGCAGTTGTTTTTGTGATGTCACAAACGTCACAGTGCATTATTGGTCGTTCAGCCCGCAGCAGTGTAGTCTCATCCATTCACACTGAGGTTAGGAGGGGTGTCTCAGGCTGGAATGCTTGAATGGGGCACAATGGAGGGTTAGCCAGTCGTAGCACAGGCCATTTACATATATCAGCCTAAAGGCATAGTAATACAAACAGCCTGTTTAATTCTAAATACAATATACCTTTTGGTATATAAAAACACATAAAAAAATCTAGGGTAGGGGCTCTTTAAACTGATTTGATTTAATACACCATCCACAATCCAACACATACAATATAGTTTTTAAGATACTGATTGTAGCCCGTCTGTAACTGCACCATCTGTATAATATATAATAGAAAAAGGAAGGGTGGTTATGTTTGGAGGGCAGACCACCCTTAGCCACCATGGTGGTGTGTGTGTTGTGCTGGCACTACTGCATCAGGGGTTTGATAGGTACCATTGCTGGGGTTTTACACACTGTGAGCTTGCTGTTCATGATCTCGTAAACCATATTTCTTTACAGAGGGTACAGCATCCCCACACATGCCAGATTTGTGGCGGCTTTGTCTTCGTGCCCTGCTCTATGTGCCATGGCAGTAAGATGTCTGTCTTCAGAAACTGCTTCACGGACTCGTTCAAAGCTCTCAAGTGCACGGCGTGCAACGAGAATGGCCTTCAGCCATGTCCCAGCTGCTCTCACTAAGATCCTTTTCAAGTGCCTGTTCACCTACAGCCCCTGCCACCCCATGCCCCCCTCTCCCTCCCTGTTGGCCATGCGAATGCACCGGGTAGAGAGATAATGACACAATTGCATTTTTTTTTCTCCTGTGGGGATTGTTAATAAATTTTGTTTATAAGAAAACTTCATTTGCAAAGTATTTCATTCTTCCACCATATTATTTTGTGGGACAGGATGGGTTTATCATGTGATTACAAGCCATCATAGGTCCCTCAATACACAGGTTCAGTTCAGTACTGTTCAGTAACCTGCATATTGTTATAATGCAGCGCTGCAAATAATGAAACGGCAGCCAGGGATTCTACATCTGTCTACAGCTGTCTACATCATTGGTTCCCAAATTTTTTTTGCTGGGCTCCCCTTTGGTAGAATTTTTTGCTCCCATGCCCCCCATCCCCCAAGAAGGGATATACATACACATTTTGTCCATTAAAGCTTATTTCACACATTGTAATTAATATAAACCTCAACCCATTATAATGGTCAAATCTCAACCATTTTTTTAAACAGAACTGTACTGCCATAAACTGCAGACTGTAATCAGAGTAACAGGTTTGGAATTGGAAGTATGGAATTCCATATTCAAGCACCTTAACTGTGCAATGTTCAGTGCAACAGG
>JBBIGC010000033.1:8919879-8940341 GCA_037576955.1 Lepidarchus adonis
ACAAGATATGTGTCATCATATTTTCTAGTCTTTGTCTTGGCAGGACATTTATCTGAAAGTACATCTGGTGATGCTTCCTCTGCTTTGCGTTTGCGTGGGAGCTGCGTCAAGAACTTGTCCATTTTATGCCGTGTCATCTAGTTTAGCCTACTGTATTTACATTCAATAATTCTTCCCACCTGTATGTGTGGTTTAAGACTATGACTTACCTTGAGCTACAAAAAACAACAAAACCTCACTAGTTAAATGCTGATGGGCGGCCATTTTAGAGAGGATGTCCACCTCTAGATTAAGAGTAAAACTAAAACCAGCCCTATCCAGCCCTGGGGGTGTTTAAAATGGCTGTCTGTAGCACTTAATGTATTGTTTGGATTTATAATTCATAATTCATCAATTCATAATTAATGAGCTAGATTTTTCTTCTGTATGAGCACAGTAAAGTCTGCACAGAATTACAAATGAATTAGTTTTATCGTTCAGCTCCAACTACTCAGAAGGATTTAGTAAAAACTGTGAAACTTCTACTTAATTCTGAAGTGAGAAACTGAAATTCTGTTGATGTAATTTAAGAAATAATGTAACAAAAGCTTTTTTTCTCAAAATGCTTTCAGCTCTTCATTTTGCTGATCCAGATTTGATGTTGTTTAGGACACAGTCGTCCTCTGTGAATACAAGACCCGTAGTAGTTCGAAATTACTGCCTGTAATGATTTTCACTACATTATAACGTATCTTCAACCACATTGCCCATGTCACCTTAATAAAGATTAGAAAGGGTTATTTATGCAGGTGAGTGAAGTTTAGGAGATGCACTTATGGAAAAGATTTTGGTGAATATTTACTTCTAATGTTCTAAACTGAAAAAGCTAAACTAAAATGAGAAATTACAAAATTAGACATTTTTAAATAGAAATACTGAACCACTATTTGCCAGCACTCAAGGTTTTATTAAACAGTTAGAAACACTGGGTGTGGTCATTTTTATCAATGACGTCCATGTTGTTGATATGAATTTATAAACAATAGCCCTATAAACTGTAAAGAAATTTGGAAAGTGATGTATTTTATTGTTGTTGCTGTTTGGGCACTATAATGTAAAGCACTAGAGCTTTAAAATAAAACATTTACAGACACAAGAACTGTGTGTTGATATCAATCTGTTTGGTACACCACCGCTTAGCAATAAGAACATGGAGGTGGACCATTGAGGAACAAAGAACCGAATACAAAATCATGGGAAAAAACAGAACAAACTTTAAAACATCACTTTCTCAACTGTAGGGCCTTAGTCTACCATGAAGGATATTGTGTGCTGAAAAAGCTACGCCTGTAGAACATAGACTCTAACACATGGTTAGATAAGAGAGAGACTTAATCTTTACAAGAATGACAGAATACCTACAGGAAATAACAGTTTTAATTCACATCACCTGTGAAACATGGAGCAATGGGTAGCCATGGCTACCAGAACTCTATCATTTGTATATCTGAATGTTGTGAAAAATTCTAGCGACTGCAAAATTATCTCAAATAGAAGCAAAAGTCTTGATCAGTTGATGACCTTTCCTATGAGCAGGTTCCTAAAACATTTTAAGCAGTTACTGAGAATTTCAGGTCCAAAAAGAGGAAGTCAATCATCAGACCAGAACCACAGTCAGCATTGGTTTTATTTACTAAAGACTGAATGCAAATGTTCACACAAAAAACAGGAACTGAAAACGGCTTGTTAGCCTACAGACATTGCTAGGAAGTATAACAAGAACCAGTTTTCCAGAGCAGGACTAAACCAATGGTTCATTTTCCTTGATTCCTCGTTGGCCCTGCGATTTCATTTGGGACTAGGCCTAATCCAAAACTGGGAAACAAGCCCCCAGTAGATGCAGACTTGGCTGGAAAGCATCTGCATGCAAATACTATAAAATGTTTTTTCCCTTGCAAAATGCATGAACTGTATATTAATTTTTTGTCCTCTATAACACAATGCATATGTCCTGTAATAAAAACATTCTGCACCTTAACCACTTCAGGTTCTCTGTCCAAATCCTCCCTGCAATGAAAATGTGCAATGCAAAGAATGGCAGCTTTAACACAAGCAGGAACGTGTCAGCAGTGAACAAGGGGTCAAATTATCTGTCATTTCCAGAAGAGGATTCCAGCCTCCGTGCTGTACAGTACGTCCACTTCAGGGCGGCTCAGGGAGACGCTGATGTGTGTGTACAGATGTTGTCAGAGGCTGGCAGTCCGCCGTGTCCCAGAAACGCAGGGCTCCTTTCTGAAGTGTGTCTCTGTGCTGTCATAGCCCTGTACAATGCTGCTTGATTCTGATCCCACAAGGCAGCATTGTAAAGAGGCTCAAAGCGCAGAGCTGGAATATCAACCCGAGAACAGCTCGATTTCTCCTCAGCAAAAAGACGTATCTTGTTAGTTATAGTCCTCCGTATTTAAGTAGAAAAATGTCTGGAAAAACGTGCGATTTTACGCACCGAACCCGCTGTCATTAAACGTAAAGCGAACTGTCAATGAACGACGGTGGACGGAGCTAAAGGCGATATCGTGGTCAAGCGCGCCCCCTGTTGGTCAGTTTATGGAAGAACAATTGTTAACATGTAGAGGAAATCCACAGCAGGAGCAGCTACTTTCAGTCAGTAAGATGTCAGCAGAGAATGAACGTAAATATGGACTAAAGCTGCCCTTCTTCTGTTCTCGACTGTCCATCGCTTTTTCTGGGAACTACTTCATATATTTTACCACTACAACGTATATGAACGAAATTGAACGCTGGCCATTAAATATAATCAGCGTTTATTTAAAAAATATAAAATAATGTATTTTTTACTTAAGCTAAAATCAGACAATATGTATGTAGTTCATTATATAGTACCCAATTAAATTAGTATAAAACAGCCCACAAGCGGCGTCAGTATACACAGGAATATTAAGAAAATTGCAGCTCTGACAAAACCTCATCGCAGTTTCATCTTTTATGCGACCACAAGCTGCTGCTCCGCCATCTTTCCACACCGTGTAAAACATTTCTCACAGAAACCGGCTGAACGCTGTCCGTGATGGCGGGGCGTACACGAGCCGCTGAGCCGCTGCAGAAGCTCCGCATGTCGGTCTCCTCCAGCTCAGCGACCCGCTGTTGCCAGAACGGCGTTCTCCTTAGAGCAGCTCTAAAACCAAGCATCCGACCACAGCTGAAAAACACACTCCTCACCCCAGTCCAAACGAACCCCCTTAAAAAAAGCAATTGCCTCATGAACGGTGACTCTCCCGCAGCCCCTGAAACACGGCACCATTTTGAGGAAAGCATTTCTTCAGGTAGGGCTGGAGTTTCCATGGCGTTCCTGTATTAATGGAGAGACTTGTGAGCCAATCCAAATGTAAGTAACGTCTATTGATGAAGCAGCTGACCAATGGCTTCAGTACCGTTCCAATCTGATGGATCATTTGTCATCATTTATGGCTTGCTGGGATAATGTGAAACATGCATAAATTGAAATGTAGTACACAAAACAATATTAAAACATTAAGTTGAATGACAAAACGGACTAAATGATTGTTTCATAAATTAATTGCAGTTTATTCAATCAACTTCTTTCATTGGTCTAACCAAACAGCAATTTACACATCATATACATTTAATAAAATATAGAGAGCCTATAATAAACCTAAACCCAACCTGAAAAAACAAATCTTAAATAGCCCTCTCTGAGAAAGTCGGGTTTCACATTTGATCTAAGCTTACAGAAGTCATCATTTACCCACAGTAAGTCATTATGAAGAGCGTAACATTGAGTTCCTGTCACTGAGGGGAATATGTGCTTGTACAGGCGTAATAATGTTCAGTACGAAGAACATGTGGAAGAATACACTGTGACCCAGGAAGATGAACTCCCAGAGCACATTGTCCAAAGGTTTACTCTGTGATGCATGAGAACAAATGGATGGTTCGGTTAAACCTGCATAGGTTCATTTTTTCCATTTTGGAAAGGGTTGGTAGAGAGCCTGACAACTCTTTATTGTTACTTTAGATTCACTAGGGTCCTTTGTTTGCACCGGTCATGGTACATTTCATATAATAATTCTAAAAGTATCTTGTTAGCAATGTTAGTGTTGGATACAGAAGGTAAAGACCAAGATAAACATCAAATAAACAAGATGCAGTTTTGCATCAAGAACTTCTGTTGAGATGTTGCAATAGTTCCTATCATCTATGTACCAAATCATTCGTCCAAGTGTCCAATGTTTTAAAAAAAACTGATCCAAGATCAGTGTGGACTTTCGTATTACATGTCCTTATGCGTTTCATTTCAACACTTTTAGCACTTAGAAATGTAAGGACTAATCACACCCGTCTCTTTAAACATGTCTCTTTCATTATAGTCAACACAACTGAATGCGAGTGTAGATCAATAATGTATCTGCTTGTTATTTATCTGAATTTAAGGGAAAATGTTCTGGCTATGTTTAAATATTTCCATTTGCTTCTGTAAAATGCCAAATGACTCATCAAAAGTCCCCCCTCCCACATACATACAGTCAAACATCCTTGCATGTCACACCTGCATTTTTAAATAGAATACTTGTGGGGTAAGTATTTGTTGATCAAAGAACAGTCCACTTCTGCTTATTTCTTATACTACCAAGTCATGAAAATTGTGCTTTGTTTGCCGCTCCACCAAGTGAATTAGCAAAAACTGTAAGGGTCAAACAGTCTTTAAAAATCTTTACGCAGGAGGTTCCAGAATGAGACTGAGGTTACACAGTTAACCTGCTTTGTGAGCTTGTGTATATTTATCATCTCAGAATTGTGTTTTAGGACCAGATTTGTTTTTGTGTTTAGCCTACTATACCCTATTTAAATGGACATAAATGGGCTGATCCTAGACCAGCACTACAATTCACAAATATGAGCCCAGTTATAAGAGCTCATTGATAAAGCTCCTGTATACATTTCTCTGACCTTTTTGTACATCTAGCAGCAAACCTCAGAGTTTCTGCAATGTAAACTTACGAAATGGACTGAAACGTTGCTTGGATGACTGTGGGAAAGTAAGACTTCATGTGACTGATGAGTGCAAGATGGTCACTCGAGGTCAGGAACATCTAAAGCATCCTTCAACTATCTGGCCGTTTCTCTGCCACACTGACCACGGCTCCTCCAAGTTACAGCATCAGAGTATCTCCAGATCCACGTGCCGCACCTCCGGGTTCCGTTGCTGTTTTCAAAACGACAAAATGAGCCAATTTCAGTCATCTCAAGGTCAACAAAACCAAAGCAAACTATAACCTGGAAAAGCACAACTGCAATAATACTATGTGAAATAACTCATGTTGTATAACAACACAAATCTGATAAATGACTTTCACAGAACTCATTCGGATTTGTATGAATATTTGGGAAAATAATTTATAAACAATGTGAAACATGATGCTTGATTACACACAAGTAAAATTAACTAAAGAAAAAGAAGTCATTTTAAGTTTGAGCTCTTGAGTATGTGTATCTACTGTGGATGCCAATGCCCATCAAGCACATTACGTTTATCACTTACTATAAATAAGCAATTGTAACAGTAAGCAGATCAGATATGTTGTGTGTATGATCTGTGTGCATATGCAAAACACAGATTCAGTTCACCAATGCTAGTAAGCTTCCAATTTGGGAAATACGCTGCGTCTTTTAATCATGAACTGTAAACAAGCTTGACAAATGTGTCAAGTTGTCCTCTGAGGATGTTCAATCTGGCTTTTATCCTTAATATTCTTTATATATTCTGATCTGATTTTTCTCATGTTGCTTTTACATTTGCATTCTTACAGTTGGCAATTTTTAAAACTTCATTTGAAACCTAATAATATTATTTGTTTAATGTTTTGTCTTTAAGGGTCATAAGTCCACCACAAACTTTGGTCCCCCCAGCAATAGTCTGGCCATTCATGACCTATATGAGATGACTAATGTAATGTATAACATGTTGAACACAAACCTTGAGCTCTTTCTCCAAACGGTCCACTTCTGCACCCAATGTGTCTATGATGTTCTCCCCATGCTTAAGCATGAAAGCTTCCAATTCTTCTGGAGTTTTCACCTGCTGAATGTCCTATAGTGCAGAACCACACAAGCGCACAGACTACTTTAAAATTGTGGTAGAATGCTAAAAACAATACAATAAGACATTTAGCAGTCATTCTCTTGATTTAAATAAGCAACAATCTGTCACATTAAAAAGGAAGTACACCCTTACAATGATCACAATGAATATGTATTAGGTCCAAACACAGGGTTATTAAAAGTGAAAGTGACTATTACCACAACGAAACGTGACCTGTGCATTTAACACATGGAGCAGTAGACAGTGCCTGGGCCTGGGCTGAGACTTGAACCTGCAACCTTCTAATCTCAAGGGCAAGGTCCTAACCACTATACAAAAACTTCCCACTAATAAGAACTCCGACAGAACCTACCCACTAAACCAGACAGCTAGTTCCAACTCATTTTCCCTTTGCTTATGAAGTGTGTCATCATTCCCAGATCTATAAACTCTATAAGGCCTTCAGAAAAAAAAATTGACGATAGATTTTTAAAAGATCTATAATTATTTATATAAGTAATTCTACTGTAAAAAAATCAGTAGCAGTACAAGACATGTAGACTTTAAATGACTGCCAGGTTGTCCAGCACAAACCATGTAAATTTGATGTGCATGAGAGTCATCCCAGTGAAAACCCCCTTTTATATTACAGTAAAAGTGTTCTTGTTCAGATATTTTGGGGGAAAAATTCAATGAGATGTACTTATTTTTTTAACGAGACTCTAATTAGACAAATATTCTAACAACAAACCAATGGGACACTACCCTAGAAATACACTTGTTTCAAGCCAACCATCACTTGGTGATTTATAGATTTGCCCTCATAGTCAGAATAATGGAGTTTTGTTAGTAACTATTTTAGTACGTACATTGAGAATCTGATCAATGTCCTGCTTTTCCAGATAGGACCGTGTAACCACCCGACCATCGAAATCCACTTCTGCCTTGAATCGCACTGTACTCAGTCCCATATCTGTTGCCTTCACATCGTGAATCGCCCTGAGGACACAATCAAATCAGACATGCACATTAATACTAGGCCAATGCTACCAGAGTCTTGCAGGACTTTTAATGTAAAATTCCCAATAACAAAAAGGTCTTATGTCCTTCTGTGTCAATGTGTATATATATAGATCCTTTCTTTATATCTTTATATTTTTAGCGTTTTTAAAATGTATGTATAGTTGCCTGTTTTTGATATTATATTTTATCTTTCTTTACAAATGCACCAGGGTGGGGGGCTGCGTGAAACGCTATTTCAATACACTGTGTACTGTGTATATGGCTGTATTGACAATAAAAACCTCTTGAATCTTGAAAGTGATTCAATTCAACTGGAATGAAAATTAGGAAAAAACTTGATGAGTACAACAACAAAGTTTGGAAGAAGCTCACCTGACTGCAGGGTCACTTTCCAAGAATTCTGTGAGCTTCTGGACATGCTCAGCTTGAATGGAGCGTCCCAGAAGAGCCTCAGTGTTAGTGTATATGAGGAATGCTGAGACCGTGCCCAGCAGAGTGCCAACACCTAGAGAACCAAGACTGTCGTAATACGGATTACCTGAGAGTGAGAGAGACAGAGAAATATACATATAAATAGAGAAAAAGTATGTGAACCTTTTGGAATTTCATGGTTTTCTGCACTAATTTGTAATATAATCTGTTTTCTGAAGGGTATTGACAAATATAACGTACTTAAAATAGTACAGTGAAAAAAGGGGAACCCTTAAGGTAAGTGAGAAAGTTAAGTTAAGTCAGAAGTCAAGCTTGTTAATAACTGGAATGGCACAAAGCTACTGTGACCAATAAAAAACACTCAAACGTTTTTTAAATTTGCTTCACACAACAAGAATTTGTTTATGCGAGTGTTGCCTTGCTAAAAAGAGCTTTCGGTGGATCTAAAAAGAATAGTTGTTGAATTATATAAAGCTGGAAAAGGTTACAAAGTTACTTTAGAAATGCACAAAGTCTACAGTTGGAGAGACTTTAAATGCAGCTACTTTAACAAGAAGTGGCCACCCAGTCAAAATGACCCCAAGAGCACAACGAATATTCATCAATAAGGTAAAGAAAAAACCCAGAGTAACAGCCAAAGGCATCATTGGAACTGGTTAACATCTGCGTTCATGACTACAGTACATAACACATTGAACAAGCAGGATTTCTTTGGCAAGACACCATGAAGGAAGCCGCTGCTTACTAAAAGGAAGATTGCTGCGTGTCTGAAGTTTGCAAAAGAGCACAGTGACACTCCACAGTATTGACAAAATATTGATTTGTGGACTGATGAAACTAAGACTGAACTATTTGAGGAGAAACGGATGCAGAGCTACATCTGGGGTTAAAAGGGCACCGCATATAATCATGAAAACATCATTCCAACCGCAAAGTTGAGAAGGGAGTGTGTTTGGTTAGCTGCATGTTTAGAAGGCATCAAAACAAAGTTGCATGCCACGAAAAACTGAATATATACGAAAACTATTTCTGAATATATTAAAAATATTTCAAAATATATAAATTAAATATATAAATTTAACTCTTAATATATAAAATTACATTTTTACTCAGGCATATGACAAGACGGTCTTTTTTTTAAACTATTTTCATTTCTGTGTGACATAAATACCATAACATTAGCATCACAAGTTTACAGTTAAGTCAAAGATAGCAAAACATTAAATAATTTCAATCTGAAGTAGGAAATAATGTAGACGTCTTTAAGGGGTTTTTATGGTTTGGTATAGGGGGTCCACAACTTATGTCATACTCGACTTACAAAAAGTTCACATGGATTGGTGGGTGAGATGGGAGGGTTAATAGTGCACTGTGCTAAGGAACTGTCAGTGTGGTCTTGCCACAAGTCTCCTCTCCAATGCGTTTACTGTAGTATATGTTGAAGCCATTAATTTCTATCTGGAGCAATGATTCCTAAATGCTTTACTGTAATATGAGATCGTTCATGCATGTTGCTGGCTGTTCATAAAACACAGTGCTGTTCAATAAACCCTCTGCAGCGTCATTACATTCACGAGTTCCAACTTACATAAAAATTCAAGTTACATTACACTCAGAGGAACCAAACCCTGACATAATGGGCGGACCCCCTGTACGTTGTTGTAGTAGTCCTACAGAGAATGTTAAAGTGCACCTGACTTTAATGCACTTCATGTTTTATGAGAGAAGATATTTAATTTTACGATCTTTCAGCAGTCAGCTATAGACCTGTAGACTATTCAGGAGTGGGATCAAGTAAAATGTAGCAATTGATTTTATTTCATATTGTCCATTGTTGGAATGTAAGGCATAATAATTTATTTTGGCCAATTTGTTTGTTTTTAGCCAAATATATTTTCAAAATAAATGTATACCATGCTTACATTACATTTTTACACTTCAAACTGGCAAACAAGCGGTGATATGCTGTTTCTCATCCACAGGACAAAATCAGTAATATAATTCCTAAAGAATAATAAAATTTTGGATTAGTTCATTTAGTAAAAAATCAACTATGTAATGGCAAAATGACCACAACTGTGCACCTGCTATTCTTGGCATCAGCAATATTTAAAGTACCCTTTGGAAAGAAAAGCCTTTACACAGCTACACTATTTGATCCTGTTAAATCTCTTTGACATAGATAAACAGAAACACTGTGTAGACACAAAGCCAAAAAGACTTACAAATAGTAACAGACAGACTGAGTATGTCAAGAAAACTAGAAAATGTTTAATAGATTATGTGTATATTCACCTGTGAGTGAGGTTAGACCCATACACCCGGCAGCCAGCACCACCCCCAAAACAGCTGCGGCATCCTCAAGGAGGACCACATTTGTACTGGGGTCTCGACTCTGCATTACTGAAACACAAACGTCCAGCACAGCACGCTAAATAATTCACCTCCAACTGGTTCAAATTCATGCTCTCTACTCCAGAACATTCATGCTAAGCACACGAGCCAAATGCAACAATGGTTCAGTGTGTTAGCCTTATTGCAGCACTACTGGATAAATTTCATAATGTCTTGCACAAGCACAGCAGCCTTGAAACAAAGCAAACCATTACACAAGGTATTTAAAAAAGCAATACAAATAGAAAACATGTTTAATATTACATTTTAACTTGAGTAGTTGGTCTGATGAAAATCTTTCATACCATATTCATAGAAGGAGACTCCTTGCTTGTGAGCGCTCTTCTTGATTTCATTAATGGCCACCAGCAGTGTTGCTGTGGGAAGATACCACATACAAACTTAAGTCTGTGTAGTATGTAATATGAAATAGAATTCCCTTAACAGATGATGCCTGAGCAGCTGTGCCAAATGTAACATCAATTAAAAGAAACTATTACCTCCTTCAGAAACCAGGGAGCCGGCCAAAATGCAGTATGCCTGCAACACATGAGCATATATGGCATGTAATGTGTACGTTTCACAGGTAATGTTTCCTCTAACAATACTCTTCTTCAAATGTTAATTAATAATGTCTAACCCAAAGCAGAGACTCCATTGGTTGAGGGTGCAGAAGTCCCATAATGCCATGGTACCAAGACAGGCCAGCTCCCATCATGAAAATACCCACTCCGCTGATGAGGGAGGCAATGTAACGCATGTTGGAGAAGCCATACCTTTAGCACAGGGGCAAAAAACCAACTGAAATCACTAGGTTTGTTTTGAAAAATCTTCCCTAATCTGTAACACTGAAACGACGGATTCCTTACGGGTGTACGGCGTCTGGGTTGCGGATAGACTGACTGATGCCCAGTGCAAGCAGAGCCTGAAGTGTCCAGAGAGAGAAGAACAAAGACATAAGAATAATGAAAATACAAATTCATAAATTAAAAAAGTAATCATACAGCCATTACTGCTTTAGCCCTAGAAAAGATCAAACCTTGTTACCTTTCTAATGAACACTATATAAGGAATGGTAGGAATTTGGCGGAAAGTCACTTTCGCTACATCATTATGAAAGACAGTGGCAAAGCTGAATATTTTTGTAATGTTTATGCAGAAAAGTTTATAAAGCCTAAAAATCACAAGCATGAAAGAGCCATAGAGAGACAGAGTCTATACTACCTGATTACAGGTATCAGCCAGTGAGTGGATAGCCTCCGAGAACATGCTAGCTGATCCCGTATAAACCCAAGCCAAGAGTTTGAAGAAGAAATTCAGTCCATTTCTGCAAATGAACAGCAAAATTATACACATCAAAATATATTTTTAGAAACTAAAAAAGCAGCAGTGATACATTACCACGAACATGACATGGCAGAGCAATTACTAGGGAGGCATGAATATTTTAAGAGTACCTCACCATTGTCTATATTATCTGTTGTAATGGAGTAACAGTAAATGAAAAAAGTATTTAGTCAGTGACCAATTCTCCCACTTAAAAAGATGAGAAAGGCTTGTAATTTTCATCATAGGTATATCTCAACTATGTGAGGCAAAATGAGAAAAAAAATCCAGAAAATCACATCGTCTGATTTTTAAAGATCTTATTTGCAAATTATGGTGGAAAATAAGTATTTGGTGAATAACCAAAGGTCATGTCAATACTTTTTTTATATACCCATTGTTGGCAATGACAGAGGTCAAACGTCTTCTCCAAGTCTTCCAAGGTTTTCACACCCAGTTGCTGGTATTTTGGCCCATTCCTCCATGCAGATCTCCACTAGAGTAGTGATGTTTTGGGGCTGTCACTAGGCAACACTGACTTTCAACTGCCTCCAAAGATTTTCTATGGGGTTGAGATCTGGAGACTGGTTAGGCCACCCCAGGACCTTGAAATGCTTCTTATGAAGCCACTCCTTCGTTACCCGGGTGGTGTGTTTGGGATCATTGTCATGCTGAAAGACCCGGTCATGTTTCATCTTCAATGCCCTTGCTGATGGAAGGAGGTTTTCACTCAAAATCTCACAATACCTGGCCCCATTCACTCTTTCATTTACATGGATCAGTCGTCCTAGTCCCTTTGCAGGAAAACAGCCCCAAAGCATGATGTTTCCATCCCCATGCTTCACAGTAGGGATGGTGTTCTTTGGATGCAACTCCACATTCTTTCTCCTCCAAACACGACAAGTAGAGTTTTTACCAAAAAGTTCTATTTTGGTTTCATCTAACCATATGACATTCACCCAATCCTCTTCTGGATCATCCAAATGCTCTTGACAAACTTCAGATGGGCCTGGACATGTACTGGCTTAAGCAGGGGGACACGTCTGGCACTGCAGGATTTAAGTCCCTGGCAGCGTAGTGGGTTACTGATGGTAGCCTTTTTTATTTTGGTCCCAGCTCTCTGCAGGTCATTCACTAGGTCCCCATTGATTTCTTCAGACCAAGCCACTTACCTATTGCAGATTCAGTCTTCCCAGCCTGGTACAGGACTACAATTTTGTTTCTAGTGTCCTTTGACAGCTCTTTGGTCTTGGCCATAGTGGAGTTTGGAGTGGGACTGTTTGAAGGTGTGGAAAGGTGTCTTTTATATTGATAACGAGTTCAAACAGGTGCCATTAATACAGGTGACAAGTGGAGGATAGAAGAGCTTCTTAAAGAAGTTACAGGTCTGCGAGAGCCAGAAATCTTACTTGTTTGTACTTATTTTCCATAATTTGCAAATAAATTCTTTAAAAATCAGACAATATTTTTTTTTCTCATTTTGTCAAATTACAGGCATCTCTCATCTTTTTAAGTGGGAGAATTTGCACAATTGGTCGCTGACTAAATACTTTTTTGCCCCACTGTAGAACTCATATCTGGCCAAACATATATCATTGTGAAATCAAACATCTCTTGCTCCTAATGCTAAATAAAACAAAGGCATTAGATAATTCCTTTGGAATACTTTATCTACCGCTGTGCAGGGTCACAAAGCAGGCTAGGCTATAGACAACGGCTTGTTGTCTAGTGCAATATGAACAGATGCACTTCACAAAGGTTTAATGGGCCCCTCATGTGAGTGCACATGTTTAATAACTCAATCTCCCTTAAATCTAATAGAGAAACAGCACACAGCCACTAAGTCTGGTTATGCGGTCTCATTCCATCCTTCCCGCAGAGTTAACACTGTCCTTAGAAAGGAATTTGCCATAGTTACTGAAATATACAGCACAAATGGATTTTCAGTGTTAAATACAAAGACAGCTTCATTGCTTAATAAGAATTTTTTCAGTTTACAAAGCAATCAGACAAGTTAGGAAACTCACATGCAAATAGCTACCATCACCACCTTTCCTGGGCCCTGGAGGAAAGTTGCCCTCTTGCCTGACCTAGGCTGTAGAAAGCAAAGCAGAGGAGGTGTGATCAACACGTTAAGGTATGAAAAAAACATGTAATTTACATAAGTATAGAAATACGTATCCTTAAAGAAGGTAGAAAAATTCTAATAACAAAATTCCTCTCTCTTTTCCAAAGAACTAACCACCGCTAATTAACAACAATGCTTCAGGGCAACATTAATAGTACATAGCTGTCCAGCACAAATCTTTTGCTAAATAAAACATTAGCATTTTTGCAATACCTTTCATATTTTCTTTCTTAATGTTTACATTATTTGTGGCATGCGAAGACAGCTTCTTGGGTACAAACAAATCTAACCACATCTCTGGAAACATACTACTAGCATTAGACTGTAGCCCAAAACTAATTAAATGGTTATCATTGTGTATAACCTTATTTTGGGAGCAAAAAGATTTTTATTGAACATTGTATTTCTATTTTGTCACCATTATAAAAGCAGTGATGACCTAGAGTCTACTTTATAGTGATTTCAGTTTGAATAATAACTAGGGAATTGAAATGAAAATGTTTGGCCGAAACGGAAAACGAGGAAATACTTGGCCGAAAATATAAACAAATTGGCTGAAAGAAATTACGGGTATACATAAAATCATCTGACAGTCACATATACAGGAAGTCAGAACACAGTAGCCTAGCTATTTGTGATACTCTCTTGGAGGATCTCTTAGAACATATCAGACAGGGGTGTAGGCCCCTCATGTGGTGCAGACAGTTGAGCCCTTTATTCTGCTCTACCTCTCATGCACTGTGCGCTTCTCCATCTCCAAGCACGTTCTCTGTATCCAATGCACCCCAGATTTCTCTTGCTTTAATTAATGATCTTTATCATGTGAATCAAGTACAGTTCCAATGACGTGAAGGGGATCCAAGTATTTCACATAATTTTTTTTTAACTCTGTGGTCCGTTTCAACACATTTGCTTAGAAGTTGCTTTAGTGCAGAAATGAAGGGAATAATATTTATCACAGATGCATGCGATGAGCTGATATTGAAGTATCTGCAGCTATAAACACACAGCTGAGAAATGGGAATGGCTAAGAACGACATAACAGGGTTCAATGTGCTTGATAATACGAATGTCCTCTGTGACCGAGAACAGGTGATCATCCAAGACAATTAATCATTATCTTTTGTGTAATGCCCCCAGCCTTGGCACAATCACTGGAAAACTTTGCCTTTCCAAAACTGTCTGCTGGGAGGGACTATGTAAATTAATCCCTATGTTGAGAAATGATCTTTGTAGATAAACCGCCTCTTGAAATTTCAGCATTACATGTTGTGCAAACGGCTATCTGTGTGTCTGTGTGTGATACTTTGAAATATGCCCACATGCTGGCGCGAGCTGGACACGGCTTATGCTTGTGTTATCACAACATCCTGCTTTGGTTGTTTCATACCATTTTCTGCCTAAAATCTTCAGTGCATCTCTAATAACACACAGTCTCTGCTGTGTTCTTACTTAAATATGCTGCAACCTTTCAGCAATGTCACACAGCCTTTTCCCCATTTGTTTTTACTTGCCAAACACTGACTGTCTGGAAGTATAGAAAGTGTCAAGGTCCTTAAATAAAAAAAATTTAAATGGTTCCGGATCATTTTTTCCCTAAAAAGCATAAACCAAATGACTCACAAAACCAACCATACTAAGACAATATCTAAGGGAGGGCTAAGTTCAGTGATTTTTTAGGGTCCATTTTGTATAGTTTTAGTTCATTTGGTGCATATGTCTAAGCTTTAAGAAACAATTTCAAAGGCTGAAAAAACCCATGTGTGGAAAACCCCCTCACCTTTGTGTTTCCCCAAAAGTCTTTGTATTCTTTCAACAATTGTTGATTTCGAAATATATCTAATAGCAGGGCGAGACAGAAAGAGATAGAAAAAGAAAGAGGAAAAGAGAGAAAAAATGAGAGCGAGAAAACAGAAATCATCCATTGTCCAGGTTTCACAGCATGGTACAGCTAAATAACCACACCTATCACTCTATAGAAATAACAGATCATACACACACACACACACACTTGTCCAAATGTGGTAAGACCAAATCATAAATATTTAACTATACTAATGTAAGACAAATATAACTGTGTCATGGTTGTCAGAGACACAGGGGCATGTGAGCATTCTAGCAGCTGCAAAACCCTGGGGACTAAATGTTAAAGTGCTTTGAAAAGCAAATGAAAAGCAATAGTCATTCACCAATAAAGGCTCCAGTGCCCATGAATGATCACGTATGATCATAGTATTACTTCTGTAAATATATTAAATCAGTACTCCAACAATGTTCAGGCTTCAAGAGAAATTAAGAAACTAAACAAACAAACAAAAACAACCAAACAAAACACAACACAACTACTCACCCATACCACTGACCTACTGGCACAAAGTCAGACTCAAAATCATACTCCGATTAAAATCTAGACTGCTGGTCAGAGAACTGTTCACTACTTCAGAAAATACTGTCTACTCTGATGCAGAAAGACTAGAACTGTATCAAATGCAATATATTTTTTCTGGTAACTGGATTTTCTTCAATGCTATGAACATAAGTTAGCTATTTGAGCAGAGCCCTGGGAAGCATGCTGAGTAAAACACTGGAACTGTTCATAAATACTCTTATTGGGACATGTTGTAATATACAACAGCGAAGACTGTCGATCAGGGACCCACTTGTCTCTTGTTAGTCAGTTACTCTGTTCCATTGGTTCCACTAGACTAGAATTCCACTAGAACTGTATAAGAAAATGTAAGATACACATACTTTCTTGGTATTGTCTCTCAACTTCTTTCCTGAGCTTCCTCTCTCGAGCAAGTGCCTCCAAACTACCCCACACATCCAGGGCCCTTCACAATAAAAATAAAATAAAATAAAATAGATATTTAAAACGTATATCTTAAACCCAAACAAAACTTTAAAAGACACAAACATGAACACTGGTGTAGAGGGACAATAGCACATACTTGGCCTCAACATCTGAGCGCAGGAAGACCGTGAACGCCTCTGTGTCATCATGTGGACTACGTCTTCGTATTCTCCTCAGCTGCTCAAGATCACTAAAAATTATAAACATTAAAAATCAGAAAACAAAATGATAGAAAACAAATATAGCCCCATTGTCTCATTTGAACATGTCTTTTTGCTTTGGTGAGTAAACATGGGTATGAAAAACTGAGCTATACTTAACCTGGGTTTGAGGCAGAATTCATTCATTGCCCTGACAGCAGTGATGAAATTGTTCTGTGTGTATTTGGTACCATATTCCCTCTTCTTTAGTACTGCTCGCACTAAAACCAAGAGAAAATCTCATCACAGGCCACAATGCACAGCTTACAGTTACAACTAAACAATACAGTGTTTACAGTAACAATAAACAATTTGTGGTGACAAAATCCATTACCTTTAACTTGAATGTTCTCTGCTTTTGTTAGACCCTGAGGTTTGGGTGTTTCTTGAGCAAATAAAAGAACATCATTATTACAAGTGAATAACTAATAATTATTATATAAAATCTTTCCAAGTTATTTTTCATATATGCCTATACATAATGAGACTCACTTACCAGCAGGATCACCAGCAGCTGCAGAGTTAATAAAACAGAGCAAACAGCAATTGTCAATTTGACACCATCTTTAAAATAAATGTGAAAAAAAGAGTTCTCAATAAGGTGCAAAAAGCTAAATGTTAATTTATACAAAAAGGAGAAAATCTACCAGCTGGCTCAGCGGAAGAGTGAGCGGTGGACACTTTTTCAGTGGGTTTTGGCCCATCAGGTTTTGGTGGTGGTCCATCTTTACTGCTGCCAGCAGTAGAATAATACTGCACCTGTGCCCAAGCCAAAGAGGTCCCTCTATGGTCAGGGAAACTAATCCAGAACCTGTGGCCCTTACTTCCACTTTGCCAACCTGTACACAGAGGGTCAAAAGGATTCATAAAGTCAAATACGTAGAAACAAAAACACAACTGAGCATCGTTAAACGCTAAACAAATACAATGACACATCATGTGCTTAGACAAAGTAAGAGTTCAGTTGCAAACATATATTCAAATGATGCTCAAGAGGCCTACAACGGTCTTTTAAGAGTAAAACAAGTTAGACTCACATATAAGTAACAACAGTAATTTAAATATTGCTGAAATGAAGTGACTTACCATAGCATGGCCGTGTGACTTTGGGAGGCAGCTGAGAGAGATGGGCTCGATGCTGCAAATAGACCCTGCAAAAAACTTGCCATGGTCTATGGGCCAGGCATGGGAACATCCTGGCGGGGGCAAGACTGAGTGATGCTGGAACCTGCTGTGTATGTGCATGCAGAACAAAATATGGATGCGGTCATTAAGTTATTGCTTATATCTCAAAAGGTCCCAAATTACACTACAGCAAAATATTGCACACAGGACTGCAGGCCAAAACTCCTTTTTAAAAAATTAGATCTCTAACCTTCAGTGGCAAAAAACGGTTACCCACTAGTCGTATTTATTTTTAACATTAACTTTGGCACAAGTACACTCAATTACCCTTTGACTAATCAGTTATGTTAATTAGCTTTGTAGCTGGAGCGACAGTTAGCTAAGCTGCAAAATAAGCTGTTGTCTGACAGTAAAGGTGTCGTTTTAGAATTACATTCTCAATTTAAGAGTGTTAAATCATCTAGCACATCTAGGCTAATGTGTGAGATGCTGAGGAAGAGACTCAAATATGTAAACGTCTCTTCAAACTTGAGCAAGCTCAGAGTAGTAGCAGTTGAAGGTAGCTAGCTAAACTAGCTCAGAGTACTGCTCTCGTGGCCTAAATGTCTACTTTCCACCGGCTAGCCAACCTTTACTAAACCAAGGATGAAACAGTCGTGTTTAAGTGAATAAAAATTTTAAACCAAAGGATAAAAGCCGCTAGTAGTTTGTCGGTGACTTGCTAAATAAGCGTCAGGGGGAATTAGCCGACATTTCACTCTTCCTGAGGTTAGCTTACTTTGCTAACCGGCTAATAACCGAAAAACGAATAAGACACTCGCATAATTACACGTCAACAATGTCACTTTTTCAGAAGATGGTCTGGATTTCAGTGTTTACCTTAATGCAGCGACTTGTCCTCTACATGTCTCAGTCCATCTCCTCTATATGACAGTCGGTGTGTTCACATATCGGACACGGACAAACCCATGAAAACACTCACGGCACAAGTGAGGCAGTTCTCGCGAGACAAGTGGGTCATTAAGTGATAAGAGCATTACACAAAAGTATCTGTGATAAACCAGCTCTGCTTTAAGGTTTAGATTATATTTCTTAACCACTTTAATTCTTCCTAAACAAATAATAAACTAAATCTACTGAACTTGTCATAATGTGATTAATATCCTAATATTAATTCACATATTAACATAGAACATCACATAATAAAAAACACATTGTGTTATCACATTGTCTGAAATATCATATATAACTGCATTATTGTCGCTTTTGCAACATCACTTGTCTTTCTTATGCAATATCAATTCTCTGTGCAATATAGCTACGTCTTAGTTTTCGCACTCTCATTTAAATTTAAATTTATTTGCACTTATGCTGCCATTTCAGAAACTTTTTTATAATGACATTTTAGAACCTTATATTTATGTATTATTTATTTTCATATTATTGTAGGTACACTGCCAAATGACTTGCACTTTTGAAGCCGTAGAAACCGTAACTTCCTTCTGTTGTAAGCTGTAGGTGAATAACTCTGAATGACAATAAACTAATGTCTAGTTTAAGTCTAATATAATTTTCCTTTATCTGCAATCACATTTGTATTTTGATCCATTAGAATATGACCACAAAAAAGTTTATGTCAAAAAAATGCCATACTATTTAATCAGAAAAAATGTATTTTGATATTTGGGATTTGATATTTGCTCAAATAACACAGAAGAAAACAAATGACACATTTTAGTTTTACATATTAATAGCTCAGTGCCTAAAGACAAATAACAAAGTTGATCACTGAACATCCAGCAGTCATACTGTCATCAAGGACAAAAATAACAAATTCGATATAAAAATGTTGAATATAGTTCTAGAAAACATGTACTGCAAAATGTGTTCAGCTATTCAAAAGATGCCGCTTAATACCCTATAAATGAGTCACTCAGAGCAAAAGAGTTTTATTTACTGATAAAGTAGATACTATTAAGAAACACTGTCCCTTCTAAATATCCAAGGAAATCCCAGTAAGTCTATCTGCAACTGGCTTCACCAGAAATCTCGTTAGAAAATAAAGTTTTGTGAAATATTTGAGTGTCAAAAAGATTAGTGTAGTTAGGAACGTTTACAAGTGTTCTATAATAATAATAAAAAACAGCTTATATGTTGGCGCCACCGTGTGGTAGTAACTGATAGTAACGGCCAGGTTAGATCTTCTGGTTCAATCCCACTCAGATAAATGTTCAAGTTCTTGAAGCCATTCCCTCTCAATCTAAACAGACAAGAAAAAAAAACATCAATGTATACCAGACTGCGAGTGAGTTACGCTTGCAATACATACCACATTAAAAAATAATACCATAAATATAATTATCACTCAGTTACACTTGACAGTTTAATAATAACAACCAATTAACTTTACTGAACTAGCAATGATTAGTTGACCATTTCCATGATGATAATGCATAATCTACCATAGTAATTTTACCTATATATACTATATATATATAAACACACACCATCAGACAAAAGTTTTAGAACACTCGATTTTTCCAATGTTAACTGGTAATTTAAGCAGTTACGGTAAATATCCTTAAATTGTACAAAGGTATTACAATAAATAAATCTATCATAAATAAAAAGTTTAGGTCACCAAACACTGAAATAATATGCAGATTTCATAGACAACATGCTTCCCCCAATTTAGAACCTGGTGAACTTCCATCTTTCCTGCAGCAATGGAAGTCAATGAAGCCTTGAAGTTTAATGTAAACAATTCTCATATGTGCTGCTCCCAACTTCTGCTGATGAACTACAAACAATGTGGAGGAAAAGGTGGAGCTGGAACACACTGTTCCTCCACCCTCTGATGCAGTATTAGTACAGTACTGTAGA
>JBBIGC010000033.1:8940441-8951665 GCA_037576955.1 Lepidarchus adonis
TTTATTTATTTACTGGCCCCCTCTGCATCTGGATTCAAATATAAATACCCGTGCTGGGCCCTTGCCAGCACATTACATTCTCACTGCGCGAATAAGTTAAACAGTGAGCTAACAGAGTGATGGAAGGGTGGGAAGTGATGCTGCCACACAAGTTTAAGTTATGTCTGTTCTCTGCCAGAAAGGCACTGACACTGACACCTACCCCACGGCCATGACACTTGGCACTGCACTCATCCGCTTGCAGGAAGGATGCATTCCGGCACTCTCCACCAAAACAGATCTTTTCCAAGAGAATGAAAAAGTTTGCATTGACATGTATGCTTAGTGGTAACCAGCATCTATCTCAATTTTGCTTTGTGACCTTCCAAGATATTCTTTTAAAAAATCTTAAAAACAAGCCAGTCCGGCTACTATTAGATGCTACAATCACTGCTATTATGTAGCCAGTACTCACTGCATTGTCCCCACACTTGGTTCCAGTCATGACCAGCCCTGGGTCTAGTGTATCTCCCTGACTCTCCTCTTCCTGGTCAGGCCGGTAGACATGTGTACCTCGGCAAAGGATCCTGTGCTGACCATCAGGAACGGTGGTGTCGATGGGGACAGCATTGGTACCAATGGGTTTGGAAGCAGCACTCAGACACTGAATCTTGCCACATTTAGCATCCCTTTTGATGGAAACATGTTTCAGTGCATCTTTCTCCTCTGAATGTTTATAATTGAACACACACTAAGAAATACTCTCACCTCTCGATACAACCCCTGTATTTCCCCATCAGGTCTTTGCCACAGTTTCCATAGGAATCCCCAGCCTCATTCACCTTGATGAAGCACAGATCTGGAGCAGGTCGGCCATCTTTGAAGGCACAACAGCAGTCCCATTTAGGAAACAAGTACCTTAGCAGCCATATACATGTACATCGCACACAAATGACATTTTTATTGATAATATTGAAAATATGAAACAAATAAAACCTCCCCCAAATACAGCTGTATGTGCAGAGCAATTGTTCACAATCTCTGGTGCACAGATAAAGTTAATTATTGTCATGAATACCTGATTTGATACCAACACCGCTTTTAAAACAGATATTACTTGAGCAACTTCTCTATATAATATCGATGTCTCTTAGTCTGGAATATATTTGCAAATCAAACTCCTCATTACTGCAAATATAAATGTCACAGTAGCTAAATATACTGTAAGTATGGTGTCCTGCAAGGGTCAGTACTTGGTCCTCTACTATTCTCACTCGGTATATGCTTTTGCTATTTAATATAATTGGCCAGTATGCTATTAGCTTCCATCTCTTTAGCGTTCCAATGCTTATTACACTCAGCTAAATATCACCTAAACACAAGTTCACCAACTCAGGACCTGCAAGGCTGGTTTCCAGCACTGTTTGGTGATTTCCCTACTTAAACACACCTTGAACTCATCTGTTAATTAAGCTGTTGTTTAGGGAGTTTGTCTGAGGAGGGAAATATCCATGTAAATGACTGTGGAACTGGCCCTCCATGTCCAGAGCAGAAATTTTGACCTAAACCAAATAATTCATGTATTTTCAATAAATGATTGCCTAAATGGAATGTATATTTGGATAATGGATGATGGAACTTTTTCTACTTAATCCTACCAAAACTGAAATTCCATTACTTGGACCTAAGGCAGAGAAAATGCTGATTCTCATTTGATGCTTACATTCCCAATCATGACAGAATTGCCTTCTTATAACTCTATTTACTATTACTAACATATTTTTATATTACGATGGAGAGAAGCTGGTCAATAGCTTTGCAACCTCAAACAATGCCCTTCAGATGGGACGCGCTTTCAAGTCACTAAAAAGTGTTAGTTGGTTCAGAATGCAGAACCATCTCCTATTCTCACACTGGCTACCAGTTAAGTTCCACATCCGTTATGAAATACCTGTCCTCATGTATAAAGCCCTAAATAACTTGACCCTGCAGTTGGTGAACTTATTGATCCATTTTCTCCCACATGGCTCCTCAACGCTGGAATAATCTCCCTGTTTCAAGTCTAGACTGAAAGCGTGCCTTTTTTATTTCATGTTTTTTCAAATAATTTTCAGTCCCATAAACTCAGGCTATGAATGGCTATACTCACAATATTATTGTCATGTTTTGCCCACTTTCATATGCTTTTCCACTTCTCTGTGTTTTTCATTTTCTGAAATGTTTCTGCCCTTATATGTTTTCAGTGCTAGACTGAGTTAGTCTTTGGTAAGGTGCTCCTGCTGCCAGCCCTCCAGACCAGCTATACCATCATATCCTTTTGTTATTTACACAAGCTTCTTGCTAACTTCCCATGACAGCACACTAGACTCTATTTATACCCTTTACGTTTTGACTCCTTTACCTCTGCTTTTCTGTCTCTCATACCCAGAGTTGTTCCTGCCCCTGTCAGGCACTGAATATGTGCAACTGGATGTCTGTGCTTTTAGCCTTCTGGACCAGTTCTACCACTCAGAAATCACCCAAGCTCTTCTGACCCTCCCTTTCCTGTCTGGAAACAAAATACTACACCACAACTTCACCCACCTGCACTCGCAAAGACAAAGCAGCCATTAGCCCTCCCCCATATCAACCATGCACTTAACTTTCATTCATACTATTCTGGACTCATTATACTCTTCTGAAGTCAACTCTTTATCAGATAAGCTTGCTTTTAAGTGCTATTACTGTAAGTGCTAACATTAATGGCTGCTTTATTCTGCTTCATTTACAGTTGATGTAACTATAGACAATATTTACCTCTTTGACCAGTTAGCATTGATTAGTACATTTCCTTCAGACATTTTTCTGCTCTTTGTGTCATTGTCTTGCTATCTGGGAAGGATGGGTTCCCCCATGAGTCTTGGGATCTTTCTCCTGTTCAGAGGGAGTTTTTCTTCTCACCCCTGGCTTGCTCAAAGGGAGCTTGGACTCAGATTTTAGTAAAGCTGCTTTGAAAAGCGCTACACATACCCATTTGGCTTATGATGGCATATTCAAATTTGCAGCAATTGGAACAGGGTTTAGGAAACTGTCCAGGTGCTCACTGACTACTCTAGAAAGGAGCAGATGGCGTCTTCAATACTCGAGCACAGCTTTTACAGGACAACTATACAACCACTGAAGTCTCAGCCAAACACAGCATGAAAATCTGTTTAGATAAGTCTTCTCAGTACAGTGACATTTTACTAATGCACTGCTTTTCTTTATACATTTAAATAGAAAACACTGTATACTGTGTTACCTCTTCCCCAAAGAGAGAGGCACTGTTGCTCCAGGGTCAGGCACATGCCGGTGTAACAGTAAGCTTTGCCATGTGCACAGGAGCTGCCATCTACCAGGTAGAAGTTAGCAGGGCACGACTCTGATTTCCCATCACAGTATTCAGGCAGGTCACAGGAACCTGAGGGCGGGCGGCACAACGCACCAGGACTCTTCAGCTGAGGGGAAATGAGCCAACAGGGGGTATTACACAAATAATGACATTGTGTCATTTTTACAGGAAGTAGTTGCATATAGTGCAATTCGTGAACATTTAGAGAAAGTTAGCAAATAAGGAAATTACCTTGCAGTTTTCACAACATACTCCATGGGCACATTCAGCTCCTGCTTTTAATGTGCAGTTATTGGCATTACAGCATGGACTGGAACACTCCTGGATGATACAGAGAGACAGAGAGAGATACAGATGATTGCTGAGCACTGGTTCTTCACCAACAAAAGAAGAAGACAAAAAAATACAAAGATCTGTGCATAATCGTGTGTTATTAATAATATTACAGGAAAACATTTATACATTGATACAATTATGCTTTATGGAACTTTTCAAGTTATGTTTATTCAAACATACAAAATGTTTTCCCCTAGTTTTTATTAAGTTTAGTAGAGACCAGTTCCACCCACTAGCTACAGTAGAATGACCCCTGTAACATTATACCAACAACATGGAGTCATGTGAGGCAAGCCATAACATTACACCATGACCAGATAATAAAGCAATGTTTGCAGACAGCTTTGTGCTCTGAGGAGAACGGCGACTGTCAATTCCATTACGGCACCCAACTGACGCTCATAGTGTGATCTCCCAGTGATAGGGCCAATGCTTAGACAGTCGGCCAGTCTACAGCCCCCAGTCCACTACTGTTAACAAAGGCCACAGCTCTGAGGGGGAAGCATTTCTAATTTGTGGCTGGAAGAGTGGATGTCCAGGGTTAGCTATAGTCCTGCACACTTTTCTTTTCCACGGCCCTGATTATGCTTAGATATTGCTTTGTGGTTACTGAATAATTTACAGTAATTACAAACTAAGATCTCTTATGATCTGAATAATACGTCTTGAGTTGTGGGGAATGTGTACGACTACAGAAACAAATGCAGTGTCTCACCTCCACCTCTCCACAGTCACACTCCTCGCCCTCCTCCAGGTAGCCATTGCCGCATCGCTGGCCTCCATACATGGCCCTGGTATTAGGAGGGTTAAATAGACACTTCCCCCCACCTGAGCTCAGATAGCGTTTCAGTTCCGCCTCATTACAGGGATTAAACACTCGAGGGAATGGGTGCCTGAAAAAAAGGAAAAAAGACAAGGTCCATGGTTAGAGAGCAGTAGTCAGGCAAAGTGAACTGCTATAATTATTCCCTTCCTTAACAGCTGGTGAATCCATGTTTAATGTGTTTTACATTGGATATACAAGTCTAACTTAGCTAACAATGGAAATTTACATCTTACCAGGTAGCATTTGTGTTCAAGGGAAGATGGTGTTGATTTGTAACTAGTATGAATTTTTTAACAGTAAAAAAAAGCTAACTTCTTTAAAATATTACTACTATGTCAATGTCATCTATGATTGCTGCTTTATACCATAAATATTACTATGCCAGACAGAAAGAGCGCAATTTGTCAAGCCAAAAGCTGAGAAAAGTGCAAAGCAGTGTCCATCAAAATAAAAGTGCTCCAATCTAGCAGGTGTGTCCAACTCCAGTCCTAAAGGGCCAGTGCCAAGTTCAGTTTGGTTGTTCCTCACGTTAGGCCTGGTTATAAAGAATAAGCAGTGGCTGAGTGATACAGTGGCTGGGGTCTCACCCTGTAGCTGCAGCCATGATGCAGCCGCCATCCTCTGGCTGGGCCTGGCAGCAACTCTCACTGTCATGGCTCATTCCAAAGTTATGACCCATTTCATGTGCCATGGTGGCAGCAATCCCAACAGCACTTTCGGAGTGGTCCTTCAGAAAAAAAACAGAATTGTCATGATTGCACAAAAAAAAAAAGTGTCATTATATTACAGGTTACTTACTGAGTTAACTCCTCCAGACTGGTACACTGAACACATGGCTTTCAGAGGAGCCAATCCAATAGTGGTACCTTGGAATGAAATGCCCCTACAAACACATCAAAAAGAGCTGCTTAGATCTAACTCACACTAATACCATTCAACCAAGATCATTCTTTCAACAAGCAACTTTAGCAATTGCTATTTGAAACACAAAGTACATGGCAATTGCACTAAAGTTACAATGCTAAGCATAGTGTAGTAAATGCAAACATTTGAGCTCCCCATTCAAATATTTTGTTGATTTGTTTGCTGTATTTAACAAATTAAACCAATAAAAGATCAAACACAGCCTGTGTGTATACCCCACCAATCACTGGCAAAATTTGGGCAAAGTTCAGGCTTCAGTGTAGCTTCAATGTATTTTCTTCTATATTTATAGACAACAGCATGTGGTAGTGTAAGTAACCACATTAAAAAGTCTAATTGAGATTACTTAACTAATGATTTGTGTAATGAGGAGAGTAATTAACTTAATAAAATACTAATATGGCATAAGCCTCTATTGTTAAGTTTTCCTTGATTTATGAAAGGTTGAAAGATGAAAGAGCATCATTTTGTGAGGCACTAACGTGATGAGCTGTGCGTTGTCATTGGGCAGCTGTGGTAGCTGTTTTCTCCTCCAGGTGAGAAAGGCTCCCAGTGTGCTGTAGGGGTTGTCCGTCACACTGATCTTATCCTTGTCATTCCAGATCTCCAGCTGGATCAGCGCCACTCGGATATTCAGCGATTTGTAATACTGATCAGTCAAGTAATTACCGACACACAACCAAGAAAAAGAGGATAGATATAAAACGTCATGCCAGATTTTAAACAGCATCTTCCAAAACCAATACATGCACCAATCAGCCATTACATTAGCACCATTGACAGGTAAAGTGAATAACATTGACATCAATGTAGTTATTTCATCTTAGGAGACCTAATCAGTATTATGCAGATGGTGTTAATGTTATGGCTGATCGATGTACATCTTTCCTTCTACAAGCTTTGTGAATCCTGGGTGTAACTAACCTTGTCTACATAGTTGGCTGCTTCAAGCATTTTGGCCTTGGTCTTCTCCAGGTCTCGACCATGTTTCTCAAACTGTGACAGATGCAGAAACACGCAGATACACATAACACAGGCATAATTTAGACTGTACTGCATTCATTTAGAGCCAGATGATTGATAAGAGAAAATAGGGTTTTGTAATTAATCTATGGCAGCAGAGTGAGTCATCAAACAGTCAGTGTCCGATCCAACTCAAACAAGAGCTCCATAACTTTCTACTCATTGTGTGGCATAAGCAGAGGATTCTAGAAGCTAGATTCATCAAGTTATCTTGCACACTATGCAATATTTGATCATTTCAGTGGCATGACTAATAACATTAGAGTTCTAAATATTTTAACAGATTGCTGTAGATTGCTGCTTCAGGACAGATGTGTCAAAGGCTTTAAAGTGCTAATTTACACTGGAGCTATAGACTCTGTTGCCAACTACTGATGGAAAGTTATCCTCCACCATATTTTCTAGGGTTGCAAAAAAACAGAGAAAACCTTCCTGAAATACAAGGTGTAATAGTCCAACAATATCAAATAAGTTAAACAATTTTAAAAGCAATACAAATATGCTTATCTGTCACATACAAATCAACAAAAAACATCACCAAAGTACAAATTGTAACCTAAATAATTAAAGAAATTCATTGCCTTGAATGAATAGCCAGATTTCATTCTTGGCTGAATGACCACAGCTAGAATAAGTGGAAAACTGTAAGGCTGTTTCTTCATTTAACTATTTCTTTCATTAATTAGGTTATGTATTGTTGGATTATTTTTTTTTAAAAGTATAATTCCAAGCTTTGGTGCCATTTTTGATCATGTTAATGGCTTCTTCTTTGACAGAGCTTTAACCTGCATTTGCGAATGGCACAGTGGCCATTGCAGGGATTTCAATGACTCCAAAATGGCGGTTTATAACACAGCACCACCTGAGGAGCCAAAGATCACAGGCATCCAATATTGATAGATTTTTCCAGATTCTTAGAATCTTTTAATGATATTATGCATTGTAGATGATAACATATACAAAGACTTTGCTCAAATTATACATTGCGGAAAATTATTCTGTTCCATAATTTGTGGACACAGTTCTTCTACTGATTAATAAACTTCTGCTCATCTTAATCTTTATCTCTAAAATGCTATTTTTATACACAGTTATGTTAATTAGACTGATTAGTTGCAAAACGCCCCTACAGCTGTTTCTTTTTGGCATCAGTACATTTTCCAGCCTTTAGTTGCCCTGTACTAACTTTTTTGATATGTTGCTATGGGTTTATGAGGTTTGCAAATTATTGCATTCTGTTTTCATTTATATTTCACACAGAGTCCCAACTGGGGATTGTAAAAAATTCAGTCTAAAAGCCTGGAGAAAAGCTTTTTTTGTGGATTTGGAACGGAACAGCATTGCTGCCTGTGAATACTTAACCCAGAGAACTGTTACAGAGATCTGCCTTTTGCAATATGAAACTAATGACAACAGATGATAGGTTTACAATGATGCAACATCAGCTTCCAATTCAAACTAGAATCCTGGTGGAGATGATAAAGGTCTCTTTTTCTGTCATGGTTGCCTGTTACCCACTGCTGGCTTTATAACTGATGGGTGTTACCTGCTTCAATAAATTGCTCTTGGCTAGTAATTGTAACATGGTGCCACAGAAGTGAAGCTTTATTTATAACTATGATATAAAAAAAGCCATCACGTTCAACACTTCTCTTGTTCTGAAAAATATTTCGTCGGATGCCACTATAATACAATAGAAAGGCTGAGAGAAGTCTGTTCTAATGCCTTGTGATGCAAAGATTATTAAGACAGCAGTGCATTTTTATCACAGTTTGAATCCTTTTCAGAGAGTATGGTTCTCTGTGCTTTTACCTCAGCATGATCAGCTACAAGCATCAGCTCCACATACTTCATACTGTGGCTGACAGCTCTCTTCTCCTACAGAGAAAGATTCAATGAGAAAGGGGAAGGCTGAGGTTAAACACATCTAAAGAACCTAAATATAAATTCACAGTCATGATGAAAATGGTCACCAAATTAGACTTCTTGTGAAACTGATTGGTATTCATTATAAATATGACTATTTATACTTCCTTTAAAATCATTTTGCAAAGTTGCAATGACCTTTATGTCCTATTCTAATGCATTGCAACTACTTAATGTACATATTAAGAAAGACATTCACATTTACATTTTACATGTCATTACCCTGTGGACCTGGTAGGTCTGTGCAGTTCCACCAATCACCTCCTTCAGCTCATGTGTGCAGTTCTGGTTTACATAGTGATGGCCACAGGTCCCAGTGTGTATATTCAGTCTGTCAGCACGAAACACGGCGTGATCCTGCGATGCTGAGTCTAGAGGCTCGATCATGTAGGTTACACTGTGGTTCATGCTAATCATTCCCCTGGAGATGGTACAAGACAACAAGAGGCACAGAGACTGTAAATTGCACCAACTGGACCAAAATTTACATTTAAAAAAATTATTCCATTAGTTTTTTTCCACTTTTGAAGTATAGTGAATACGGCAAAAATCGTTTTAGTTACACTGAAAACATCTAAACATATTTTATAATAGATGCCAATGGGTTACAGCATCCCAGCATCAGCCCAGCAACCTCTATTATAAGTTTGTTTTAAGTCAGGTGTTTTCAGTTTTCGTGTACAGAAAAAGTGTAAATATTATTGCCCATGGGAAATGATCAGCATATAGTGATTACATTGATAAACATGATGATAATGATGATGATGATGATTACTAAAAATATACCAGCAGTATTAACAACAACAATAACAACAACAATAATAATAATAATAAATAATCATCATCATTATCATCATAAGGCATGGGGGACAGGTTTTGAAATACTATACTTTTACAGTGGTGTGAAAATGTGCTTTCCTGATTTCTTTTTTTTTTTTTTTATCTCTAGCCACACTGAGGCCTGATTACTGCCACATCTGTTCTCAATCAAGAAATCACTTAAATAAGATCTGTCTGACAAAGTGAATTCGACCAAAAGATCCTCAAAAGCTAGACATCATGGTTTCTAAAGCCTTGGGACTCCAGCGAACCACAATGAAAACCATTGTCCACAAATGGCGAAAATATGAAACAGTGGTGAACCTTCCCGGGAGTGGACGGACAACCAAAATTACAACCACAAAAACACACTGACAACTCATTCAAGAGGTCACAAAAGACCCCTCAACAACATCCAAAAAAATTCAGTTAAGGTCAGTGTTCATGACTCCGCCATAAGAAAGAAACTGGGCTAAAATGGCCTGCATGGCAGAGTGCCAAGACATTGACCACTAGTGAGCAAAAAGAACATTAAGCTCATCTCAATTTTGCCAAAAAACATCTTGATGATCCCCAAGACTTTGGTGAAAATACTTTGTTGACTCATGATACAAAAGTTGAACATCTTATCTTACATATCTTATATGTTTGTCCCATTACGTCTGGCATAGAAGTAACACTGCATTTCAGAAAAAGAACATCATACAAACAGTAAAATATGGTGGTGGTAGTGTTAGGGTCTGGGGCTATTTGCTGCTTCAGGACCTGGAAGACTTGCTGTGATAAATTGAACCATGAATTCTGCTGCCTACCAAAAACTTTGAGTGAAAATGTCCAGAACTTGGGTTCTGCAGCAGCACAATGATCCAAAACACACCAGCAAGTCCACCTCTGATTGGCTTAAGAAAAACAAAATGAAGACTTTGGAGTGGCCTAGTCATAGTCCTGACCTGAGTCCTATTGAGATGCTGTGGTATGACCTTTAAAATGTGGTTCATATCAAAACACTCAATGTGGCTGAACTACAATAATTCTGCAAAGATAAGTGGACTAGAATTTCTCTACACGGCCGTGAAAGACTCATTGCAAGTTTTCACAAACGATTGATCGCAGTTGTTGCTGCTAAGGGCCCAACCAGTTATTAGGTTTAGGGGGCAATAACTTTATCACACAGGGCCATGTAGGTTTAGATTTTTTTCTCCCTTATTAATAAAATCCTTCACTTAAAAAATACATTTGTTGTATTTGACTAATATTTAAATTTGTTTGATGTTCTGAAATATTTAAGTGTCACAAACAGAAAAAAATAAGAAATCAGGAAGAGGGCAAACACTTTTTTCACACCACTGTATACTGTTGAACAAATATTTCTGTTTCATACAGTATGAGGAAAAAAAGACGCCAAAGGCCAAAGAAAATTCACGCAAGTTACAGAAATACTCTACTTTTATCTACTTTTGAAATGTAGTAAATACCATAATAAATAATTTCCACTAGACTTAGAAAAGATCAGCAAACATTTGAACACATTTTTAATATATGCCAATAGGCTTCAGCATCAACCCAACAGATTCTTATAAGTTGGTTTTGAGTCAAAGCAACACTATGGAGCACAGCATCTCAAATATTATAATTTTCTACAGTATGTTGAATACTCTAAACTGTAATTACAAGCATTAATATATGACAGTAATGTCAGGCTGATTTTGAAACTGCTATGAGAGATGACTGTATTAGATTCTGAAAAGAAAGAAATTGTGATCTTCTACCCCTACACAGAGTAATCTATAGACACATACAGAGGATGACATGATCCCAGATGTGGTGAGAATGCCAGAGAATTCAATTCAGCTGATGGCCAACTAGTGTTTATAGCACATATAACTAGGTCACCAAATCAAAAACAGATTGTATTGCTTCCAGAATCTCAGTGCTGTGTTGCTACAGCATTACACACACACACACACACACACACACACACACACACACACACACACACACACACACACACACACACACAC
>JBBIGC010000033.1:8951765-8964942 GCA_037576955.1 Lepidarchus adonis
ACACACACACACACACACACACACACACACACACAAAAGAAAATTCCCTGTGTTTAGCTATAGTATGCAGCTGCAAAAAGCATCTGGAGGGCTGTGTGTATAAGAGCCTCCCACAGCCCAGCTTGAATCCCAGCATTCCCGAGTGCTGGCGGTTCTGTTCCTGAAGATGTCCATTATTTTGTAAATGTATTCAGCCCGGCCCCATCCATGTTAGTAACACTACAGCATCAGTCAATGAGAGCCTGTTCTGCTGCCATTCGTCTCCTCAGAAGAACCCAGGCAGGAAGCAGGCTCTCTACAGGACACACAAAGCATGGAACAACACTCCATACATGCCCTGTCAGCCCACTCAGATCTGCACATCCAGCCACTCTCGCATGCGCTGAACCCTCTGAACTCACTCGTCCTAAGAGCTGGAGTGACCCAGAAACAACCGCTCCTCATACTGCAGTCCTGATTTACTGCAAGACTTGCACAATGTTTTGGCTCGTGACATGACCGTTCGGTTATACAGTGAATATTTATAGGAAATACAGTAGAATCACACACACTACTGTTAAAAAGGGACTCAGTAGTGTTATCGTGATTACTTTCCTAGACTCACCAGTTTTGAGTCTCTAAAGAATCTAATATCTATAGAACAGAAATCATATTGCACCTCTAGCAGAAGCCAGACAGCGTTTAGAGCCAACAGGTTTTCTGTAAATCATTGTCCAAGGTATCGGACAGCACGCAACAGATGCAGCAGATAGAGAGTAAATAGAATAAGTTGGTGAAATTCTTTAAAGATACCTTAAAGAAACCAAAGGTATTTTTTCTAGAGAAACCTTTATTTTTAATTGCAGGGTCTGCAGTACCTACAGTGTAATGTCCATATTAGTTAATATGCTGAAGGTAGTACTTTAATGGTGCCCTTCCACAATTCCTGATATGGACACAACTGCAGAGCACTTGTCTCCCTTTGCAGCTTTGGATGGAAGTGTCCATCAAATGAACACCAAATGTAAAATGTAGAAAATAAACAACTCATGCAATTTCATGCTGGTGGATTTCATTATTTAAGCACTACAAGAGTTTATAACCTATAAATTAAGTTTGTAAAGCTCAGTATCTAGTGTACAACTGTTTAGAAGATACTAAAGCATGCTAAGATTCAATCTTAAAATGAATGTATAAATATAAATATATATATAGTACATTTAAATAAATAAATATTTACTGTTCGGAAATGGCAAGGCAGGGAAAGTTATTATTTATATTAAGATACAGTATAAAGAAAAAAAATAAAATAAAGTCTATGTAAAGTAAGTAGAGAAGTAAAAAATTAATATAAGATAAATCAAGCAATTCTTCATAATTTGCCCACACGGTCAGGATCACATTCATTTTCCATATGGACCATTTTTGTTGACATCCCATCAGGTTCATGCACAGGTTTGTAATCTTTTCCTTTTATATATGCCGTCTCACCCTTACCTGGGTTGAAGGATGGAGGCTAATCTTACCTCTAAAGTGGGACTTATTGAAGTCAACCTGTTTCAGCAAGAACCCAGTGGGCCACTGCAAACCTCAGTGCAACTATGTTTTTCAGGTACTTTTAAAAATCTAATAATAGATTCTGTATGGCAAAATAAAGTGTATATGTACAGTTTTGAACCTGACATAAATGTATATTTATATATACTTTTGCAGAAAGGTTTATTTCTGTCATGGAAAATATATCACTTCACTTGACTTAAACATGGAAGGTTAAACAGGAAGGTTAAAGAACTTTCAAACAAGTTTTTTCAAACTTTCAAAAGTTATTTTTAGAAAACTGGTAATTTTGGTCTTGGAGTGCTGGTGTTACAAACATTTGGAAATTTTCCTGCTCTAACAAGCCAAGAAATGTGGAAATTTACAAAAGTTAACAAAATTAGCATCAGTTAAAGTCTTTAACTTAGTATTTAGTACCAGCTTCACCCTGCACTCTGGCACTCCTGGAACTAAATGATCCCTGCTCTATCAATTATTTTTTCTTTACATCCTTCTAAGCCATTTACCTCTTAGAAACCATTATTTTTAACACTGTAAATGTTATATTCCCATGGAAATTCAGAGGTGTTTGGGACAAAAATCTGTTGGAAGGCTCCCATGTGTGTGAGGCTGCATTTCTGGTTCTTACCTGAGTCCAGCACAGGTGCTTAGAACAACGCTGGAGCCTTCAACTCCTTTCACCACACCATGGTAATAACAGTGCTCCTGGAAACAAGCACACAGCAACGGAGCAACCTCAGCATTAAAAAAGCTATTCTCCTGTGAAACACTCCAGAAACTTCAGAGAAATATGCAATTGTGTTTATAACAAAAGATAATAAAAATGCTCTGCTTTGAAATTGGTGATATATCAACTACGGGGTTCCTCTCATCTCTCAGTGTTCATATTTTATCACTGGTCTTAAAGACACTGATAAGAACATAACAAATGGCTGCTTCCAGAGTTGTGTTGAGACTTTGTCATGTGATAACCAAGACAACATAAACTGTTCATTTATTATGAGCAAGTGTTCATAAATACCATCTGCTGTACGTAGTTTTGGAACAGCTCTTGGACTCACCCTGTTGGACGGGTTGGAGGAATGGCGGGCTCCGTTCGGACTGTACCATATCTCTTGATAATCGGGGGCCAACAGCACCCTTAAACAAACAAAGACCAAAAAGAGCACATGGACTAATGCTGCATTTAACTTTACTTCTGCACCTAATCCCTCTGTTGAGCATTGTTAATACTGGCACACCCTCCATCACTCGCTGAAAGGAGGAATATAAACATGTCACAGCTACTCCTCTTCTTTAGTCTTAAGTAATTGAGGTTTTGATCCATATTAGGAGCAGGTTGGTTCTTGGTTCTCTGTGACTGGAAGACCTCTTTAATTATCTAATGTGCTGTAGAAGGATTTCTGGAAGGGGAAATGGTAGGATGTGATGGCGAGGCACTGAGACACTACTGAGACTACACAGCTCTTCTCTAATGGCTCCAAACTCATAAAACATTAATTGCTACAAAATAGAGCAGCGGAGGAAGCTAGCCAACAACAGAAAAGAAAGAGAGTCATATTTTTCCTCCTTTATTTACAGGAGCTATGGGGATAACATCGCAACACAAGGATTTGATGCTCCCGCAAATATTTCCAAAAATTCTTCCATAAAATGTATCTCAACCTGCTCTAATCACATCTAGATCTTCAGGAATGTGGTTTAGAACTCCAGCATGACTTACTATGAGCTAAAAAAATGAATGTTACCATGTTCAGTTAGATGTAGGTGTAAATGGACTGCCATGTGTAATTTACCACAGAAAAAAGACTTAAACAATCAAGGATGCCTAATTCTACTGCTATGGAAAGTCATTACATCTATATGTAATAATCATCATCACAAAAAAAAACAGATTCTAGATCAGTATTCCATTAGATAGTTTGTGAAAGTAGATGCTATTGTGTAAAAAAGCTGCCCAAAGCATTTGACTACACACTGAATAATTTTGTACATTTCTCATAGTCCTTATTAAGTCATTTTGTGTCCTAAACTGCACTCACTGATAAGCTGGATGCAGTTTAAATAAGTTGACAGAAATTTTGGGGATGTATTTACAGAAGCCATTTGGGTGACTATTGATGTTTAGTGTTTGTTAGCAATGTTAGTTTTCATTAACTTTGGAACAGAAAGTGATTCAATTGCAAGTAAAAAAGAACCATAATTTATTCATGAAACAAAAACATCAACAAAATATGAATATTCTAACTGTGAAGTTAGAATGTAGTGTATAAATGAACCTTGCACTTACTACATTGATGGTACTAATTTAATGAATGAGCTTGAGAGAGAGTGTGAGTGTGTTTGTGTGAGATTGTGTGTGTGTGTGTGTGTGTCTTTGGGTTACTTACCTTTACACAACTAGTAACTAAAACAAGTATGTATGTATGTAAGTAGGTATTTATAGTTTATGTAAAAATTGTGCTAAATATCTTTTTGATTCCAAATAAAACAGAAACCATGAGCAGCTTCTTGATGGGAAATGCATCATGTTCACCACAGCAACCGCTGTCTTTACAGACAGTTTCCTCAACATGCTCGTCACTGACATGAGACCTCAGTCGATGGTTGAAGATGGCGGCTTCACTAAAATGATCCGCACCTTGAACCCTGGTTATTATTATTATTCTAACAGCTCAAGGAGCAACATGTTTGTGCACTTTCAAAAGATTTTAGTTCTGTTTTTGAATAAAAGGTTGAAAACGGATGCTTTGTCGTTATGCGATTCATCTATTAATTGAAAAAGTAACAGATTAATTGATTATTAAAATAATTGTTAGTTGCAGCCTGGATGTACTCAAGATGAGCCAGTGGGTAAGTTGACCCACCCCCCTGTATCTACGTAGCTCTGCATATGTTTTGTAATATGACCATAAATTGAGGATGCACCCAACAATACTCTCTTGCTGTGGTGGATAGAAGCACATGTGAGAAGTATTGTTTTACACAAAAAACTGTTTTTCATTTGTCAAAGTAAAATTTATTTATATGCGGTATAATGACTCTTATGCCTAAGCAAATTTATCCAGAAGTCAAAATCTATGTCATACATGTAGGTGATTTGTTAGTATAGTAAACCATGTGAATTATTTTGCTAATAATTATGCTGAATTGCTACATTAGATATTTTTTTCCAAAATGGTGAAGGTGAACCAAGGGCTATGGAGAAAATGTAATCATTGGATCAACTTACACAGCATGCAGACGTTGAGCCATCAATGGTATCAGACAGGCCCAATCCTGAGCTGCTGTCTGCAACTGCAGATGAAGTACCTGTGGTTTCAACCTTCATCCCTGCTGAGCTGCCTTTACTGTGCTCTACACACGCATGTACTTTATCAAGCAAACCCCACCACAAGCGTGTTGGGTATGTGTCTTTGACTGAGGTTCTACCCTTAACAAAACATCAGCAGTCTAAAACCAAAAAATAGACCTGGTGAATTTGTTCAACCTTTTTTTGAGAAGTCATATTTTTAGACACATTCTGATCATTTCATTAGACAGGTGGGATCCTGAAAAGAATGTACATGGTTTTATTCAGCTTCTGTCCCATTTAATTTTGCCTCAAAGACAACATAAATAAAAATGGGCTCATCTTACCCCACTCTCCCCTACTGGAGATAGATAGATACAATGTTTCCCCAAAGATAAGTCTATATAATAGGCCGCCATTCTACAAGCTGCAGAAAATGCTCATTTATGTTTTAAACTCGAAGAAGAGCTTCCCCATGTTATTACTGAATTTACTGATCTGAAGAAAAAGTCTAATTTGGTCCCTGGAGACTTTGTAACTCTATAGTAGTGACATTATACTGAAGTTGAGTGTGAACAATTAAATTGATCAAATTTGAAACTGACTGATGTCATGCCACAACGCAAGAACTAAGCTCGAGAATTTAGGATCCAGGTTCTGCAGCATTAACGAACCAGTGACAAAAGCAATCTCGTTGTTCGGTAACTATGATGACATTTACGAATTTGATTTTGAAGGACTTGAAGAAAGTTAAACCTAATAATTTTTGCATTTCAGTGTTGCTTTTATATAATTTTATACTGAGGATTTTACAAGTAGACAGATGATTGACATCACTGTACTACAGTACAAAGAAAAATGTTCGTTCAAAGAAAAATAAAAAACTATATATTTTTTACAATGCATCTCATATCTTCATAAATGATGTATATTTCTAATACAGTTTTATCTTAAATACAATCAGGATCCAGTAACTCCTATTTACTCTATATATTAAGGAATTGTAATAATGTTGTTGAACAATTGAGGACCCAGATTTCCTCAGTAGACCAACAGACAGGGACTCTGGGAATGATGTTAAGAATAACTAGTGACCTTCATTCACACTGAAATAACTGTTTAGGATTTCACTGGCTGGGGTGGGGCCGGTGGTATTCATAACACTGATGTCCTGCCCTGACACAAGATCAGGATCTCCATACACCAGCCTCATCTAGTTACATGTCTTGACATACTTCCATTGAATGCTAACATGTTGCTCTGAAGATCTTTATAGGTATAGTTACAGTTATCTTTATATTTTACATATTATTATTTTAGATCAAATAAAATATATCTATATATGAAAACTAAGCGTGGCCAGTTTTAAAATAATTTATTTTGTGATGTCACAAAAAAACAAACCCATTTACACAGTCATAAGTCTATTTAGCTTAATGAAGTAATAAGAACACAATACACGTCAGGGAATCGTAAATCAGTTTTAATGGCAGTGTAACAACCTATTTGGAAAATGGTCAGAAAATAATAACAAAAGAAATATTAATTTCTTGTAAATAATTATAATATAATATAATATAATATAATATAATATAATATAATATAATATAATATTATTGTAAATAATTTTGGCAATTTGCAATGTGAATATAATTCTGATAAATAGATTATAGATGTATTTAGATAACTATAAGAAGTCGTTAAATGATAAACAACATTCTGCATATTGATTTTATTACCATTTCCCTCTTGATGCTGCATTCTCAGCCAGTATAGAATCATCTACATTTCTAAAATGTATTGTTATACTAATTTGTTGTCATTCAAAACTCTCATTTATAAACTACACATTAAAAAAAACAAATAAAAATCACAACATAAATCTCAACAGCTTAATTGCTAAGTCTGATAAATAGAGATTCTCCATGACTTAGATATATCCACCTGAATCAGAGGTGATATTTATGGCTCCATTATTCACTGTGACACTCCAGCACCTCCCACTCACACAGTGGGTCTGTAGGGCAGACTGTGAGTGAATGGTGACTGCTCAGTGTCAGTGGCCTCAGGAGGCGCACTGTCTCTGTGTGTTTATACTGGAAACTCCAACAATGCACTGGAAACAGTCCAGACCTACTGGGCTCCGACCCCATGACCACCACACAGGAACACCCGTGCCGGTGTGAGGCCTCATGGGGTTCAACTGACACATATCATCTGGTGGAAGATTTAGAAAGTGGCACATATTCTGCTGTAGGGCCAGTTACCATAATTTAAAAGCAAATACAGACTGACTTAAAAGAAATCATAAAACTGATACCAGAACAGTACAGAAAAGGTTTAATGTGCTGGTCTACGGAGGCTGGCAGTGAGCCTATAGATGAAGCCAACACCTGAGCACCCACTTCGCCACAGCTATAAATAGCTTTCGTGCCCTAGTGCACAAATGTTAGTAACCTCATGATTGAAGGCTTCTGGGTGAGTGCTGACAGCCATCAGCTGCAAGGACATTCTGGGACAGTGACAATGACAGTGCATTCAGGGAAATTAATCTACAGCATTTACCCCAGAGAAGCAACAGTCACTCTCAAGTAGAACTGTGAATTTAAATCATAAAAAAATCTAATGCATGCAATTTCCCCCTATGACTTTGGTATATAAAAATAACTTTTTAATTCAGCACTGCTTACAAGGTTAAAGTCCTAACAAGTAATGGAAGATTATACTCCATAAATTATCCTCATCCTGATGATATCACAAAATCACACACAGTATCTCACAAAAGTGAATACACCCTCAAATGTGTAAATATTTTGTTATATCTTTTCATGGGACAACACTAAAGATATGACGCTTTAATACAATTTAAAGTCGTCAGTGTACAGCTTGTATAACAGTGTAACGGCGCTCACACTCTCTCATACTGGTCAGTGGAAGTTTAACATGCCACCTAATTGCAAAGAACTCTCTAAGGATCTGAAAAAAAGAATTGTTGCTCTACATAAAGATGATCTAGGCTATAAGAAGATTGACAACACCCTGAAACTGAGCTGCAGCACTGTGGTCAGGACCATACAGCGGTTTAACAGGACATGTTCCACTCAGAACAGGTCTCACCATGATCGACCAAAGAAATAGAGTGCACATGCTCAGCATTATATATAGAGCTTTTGAAAATAAACATATAAGTGCTGCCAACAATGATTGAAGGGGTGAAGGTCAGCCTGTCAGTGCTCAGATCATACACCGCACACTGCAACAAATTGGTCTGCATTGCTCTTGTCCCAGAACAAAGCCTCTTCTAAAGATGTTGCACAAGCAAACCGTTTGCAGAAGAGAAGCAGACTAAAGACATGGATTACTGGAACTATGGTCTGATGAAACACCTGTGGTCTGATGAGATCAAGATAGACTTAATTGGTTCAGATGGTGTCAAGCATGTGTTGTGGTAACCAGGTGAGGAGTAAAAAGACAAGTGTGTCTTGCCTACAGTCAAACATGGTGGTGGGAGTGTCATGGTTTGGGGCTGCATGAGGTCTGCCGGCACTGGGGAGATACATTGAGGAAACCATGAATATCAACATGTACTGTGACATACTGAAGCAGAAACTCCCTTCAGAAACTGGGCCGCAGGACAGTATTACAACATGATAATGACCCCAAACACACCTCCAAGAGAGTAAAGGCAGTGTTGAAAGTATATACAAAATATTGACACTTCGGGCACAACTTGGACATTTTCACTTAGGGGTGTACTCACTTTTGTTGCCAGCGCTTTAGACTTTAATGACTGTGTGTTGAGTTATTTTGAGGGGACAGCAAATTTACACTGTTATACAAGCTGTACACTAACTACACTGTATCAAAGTGTCATATCTTCAGTGTTGCCCCATTAAAAGATATAATAAATTATTTACAAAAACTTGAGGGGTTTACTCACTTTTGTGAGATACTGTCATGCTGGGTTGTTAAAATATAGTCTGACCAAAACAACATTGAAAATATATGAAATTATGAATAAAATGCTGCACTAATGAACATGGTATAAAAATAAACCTAAATAAATCATTGAAAACCCATAAAGTAACATTCTTGCTACAAAAAGCTTCCAGATCCTGTAAATTCTTGGGCTGTTTTGCATGAACTGCACGTGTGAGGTCTCCCCCAGAGTGGCTCAATGATATTGAGGTCAGGAGACTGAGACTGATGGCCACTCCAAAACCATTACTTTATTTTGCTGTAGCCAATGACAACTCAACTTGACCTTTGCGTTTGGATCATTGTCCTGTTGGAATGTCCAAGTATGTCCTTGTGCAGCTTCCCGGGCTGATTAATGCAAATTTTCATTCAGTATTTTTTAATAACCTACTGCATTCATCTCACCATCAATTCTGACCACATTTCCTGTGTCTTTGTAGCTCACACATCCCCAAAACATTATGGTTGTGGCCAAAAAGTGAAATTTTAGTCTCATCACTCTGAATGAGTTTGTGACAGAAGGTTTGAGGTTTGTCTGTTTGATATTTTTTATATCCCTTTTCTGTTCTACAGAGTTCCCCAGATCCTTTGACAATTCTTTTGCTTTCCCCATGACGTTGAATTGAAAAAATATCAGTGTAGCACTGGATGAAAGATACAAGGGTCTGTCAGGAGTCCAGAAACTCAATGACCTTTTATACACACCCACTAAATTACAGCAGTGTCCCTCTTATCCATGGTCATTCTACTCCTAAGGGCATGGAAACTAATGCTGGTATGGAGGGCAGTGGGGATGAGTACTGAGGAAATTCCCATGTCGACCCCTTTAGTTGCACCACTCAAACAATGACTGCCTTTTGAATGCATCACACCACAAGTGATTCAAATCAGAGAGAGACAAAGCCAGTGCTCACTCGTCAGCAGAATGGCCCACGGCAGGCGCTATATTGAGCCTTGCCTCCAAACAGCCGCCGGCACATGGAGGGAATCGCACATGACAATTAACTGACATTACCTCAGCATGACGTCACTAACCTACAGGCACAAAAAGAGGGGGGTGGTCTCCTTCCCTTACATATTGTAGGATTTCATGTAAAAATACAGGCACCATCTATATATATATATATATATATATATGGTAATAATGAGCTTCAATAAAATATTTAGCTGGTACATAAACAATAGAAGATATTCCCTTAATATGTACTTTTAAGTTAAATAAATTCTCAAAAAATTACAAAGCTATGATGGTTTCTACCATTTATATTACACTTTTGTGCACTTGGTTGTATTTAATAATTCATAGCCATCAAAGTAACTGAATCAAATCTATACATGAAACTGAACTCAGCATGAATGGATCAAATGAAGCCCACAGGTCCAGCATGTTGTCATTGACCCACAGGCACAGAAAGACAGGCGGCAGGAGTGTGGGAGGGGATTCTACTTGTCTTACAAATCGTAGAAATGCTGCTACTACTGTGCTAATGATTGAATGGGATTTGTAATTGACTCCCTGACTGAAGCTTCAGCAAAGAAAGCACTACCCTCTCCCTAGAGAGGAACGCCATGAAGCATGTGAAAGCTAAAATAGCCCTCTGTATTACGGGATGGGCTCAGCAGGCTTACAGTATATTTACTAATGCTGATGGTAGCAGGTTAAGAGTCTCTCCCTATAAAGTAATGAACAGCAACATGTACTAATTTAGCAGCTGGAGAAGGTTTCGTCAGAAAAGAAAACCGTATTCCATACTTTTTCACAGTATGTTTTTGTAGAATCATTTTTGGCTGATAAGTAGCAGACATGATTATAATCTTAATCTTAAAACTGCTAATACTTACGGGACAATGTAATAAAAATTACAGCAATTACTGCAACCATTAATCATCATTAATCAATCAATCATCAAATATCATCATTATAAGGCTGTCATTAATTATTATTACAAGTCTGAAATATTTACTCCTGCTATTCACCACAAAAAGTGATATAAACTATTGATGGACTTTTCAAATGTTTCAGCATTTCCTATTGCAGATATACTACACTGATGTTTATGAACCCTTTAAAAATTTCGATATTTTTGCACAATTCTCACCCAAAACACATTGTTCTGAGGAAAAGATCCAATATTACATACATAAAGTATGTGAATATCTAGTTTTCAACAAAATAGATCTTTTCAGTTTAAATGAGAAGTGCAATATAAGGAAAGTAATGCATTGCAGCATAGAAGCATTAATCCCATTTGTGAAACATAATAGTAAAAGTGGATAAAAACCATAAAAGTTATATTATTATGGACCTGAAGTGAACAGTTCATGTGAGGAAATCCACAAACTCTTTGAAAATATGAAGATGTAATAGGTCATATTTAAGCAGAAATACAGAATAACTGAAAGGGTTTCTTTTTTATTTTTTTCTTCTTTTCTTGTCTTATCTTTTCTTTTCTTTTATCTCCACTGTAGTAAGTCAGAAATTCATTAATATGTAGTAGCCCCAAAATGGCAGATGAATGAAGCTGATTTTGCATGCAAGCAGATCTATGGTGCTGAAGCAGAGGCGGGCGGGTGTGTAGACTGAACATGTATGAGACACGACCGTTAAGCAAGAGCTGCAACAAAGAGCTCAGTTTGACAAAGGCAGACAGGCGGGTGGGGGTTCTTGGCTGGTGTTGCTGCAGTAAGGTCAGCAAGCAACATTCTTAACCAGATCTGAATGACATCACCCTGAAGAGAGGAAAAACGAGGGGAGAGACGAAATGTGATCAATGAATACATGAAATGGAGGCTGTGTGAAAAATTGGAGGAGGAGGTGGGGGGAGAGAGTAAGAGGGAGAAAGAGAAAAAAGTAGGAGGAGAGCGAGAGAAAGAGGGAGAGGGAGAGAAAAGTGGGGGGAGAGCGAGATAGAGGAGAGAAGGAGGCAGAGGAAAGTGGAGGGAGATTAAGAGAGAAGAGAAAAAAAAGAAAGGCAGAAACACAGAAAGAAAAAGGCTGCTACCCTAAGCTTAACAGCCAGTCCCTAAGAGGGGTCATCATTAAGTCAAACAAACCAATCTGCAAGACAAAACAGTGAGAGAAAAATGAAATACAACTTCTAGAGCAAAGCAAGGATGCTTTACTACCATTCCCTCAACAGACAAACATCTACAAGAGCCTTGTGGGAGGCCATCATGTCTGGACATGCTTCTTCTGAAGAGGAACGGAGAAAACGACTGAAAAGGGGGTGAAAGGAATGAATGAAGAGATAAAAAGGGAAAGAGAGGCCATTGCCTGATGTGATGAACTGTCCACACATGGGAGCAGAGGACAACAAACAGAAAGAGAAAAGATTAATGACTCTCACATCTCTGCAGCCTCTGCATCTCTAGTGGGGGTGAACATGACATTAATTATAAAACTAGTTTAAAAAAAACGGCCACACATATGGTCACACAACATCCAAGTCCATCACCTCTGTGATCAACAGATCTTACTGTTGATGTTGTTGCTGGTTTTCACAACTTCACAGAAGAAGTCATCTTCATAACTTTAATGTATGTTAGTGTAAAGTGATTATTGTATCGTATTGGCCAATTTATCATAAAATGCTCAAATAATGTAAAGGACAAAGGCCTAAGTAAATAAATAGTACATAAAATATGATTTATCTAATATAATAATTTCATTAAAACCTTAAATGACAACATTTGGGTGCGAGTGCTTAACTGCATAACTGAATTAGTCTGTAAATTTAAGTCTATGTTACTAGTGTGAGTGACTAAAGATCACAAACCACTAGTGTAAATGCTGTTAATGTTAATTTGACATGAAATTCCCTGTCTAGAGAAACGTAAAGAATTGTCAGCTACAGCTGAAACCCCTTTTCTTTCAGGTGTAGCGCTATTTTACCATTATCGACATGTGTATAATATGTTGTGTGTAAATAACGTGTAAAATGCTTGTATTTGCGTTGTGGACATTGCAATCTCTAGTACCCAAACCATTGTAAAGAAATCCCAGCCAGGAACAAATAACCATTAATCACTCTTAATAAAAACGGTATGGTCCCTTTAACACTAAAGGACAGGACAGGGACTCTCTACGAGCATTGATGGGAAACACTGCCATATAAACCCCCCCTTACTTTTCCACCCATTGTCCTGAAGATATGTGCTGTCCTCCAGCTCTGGTCCTGTTTCTTATTCTCCATCTGAGGTGTGAGTCAGCACAGCCCTGCATGGCATCCGCCCAAACGGGCTGCTCTGGGCCAGAGCCCACTTAAAAGGCATTCATTAGACTAAAAGCTTGGAGACACTGAAACACACACACACACACACACACACACACACACACACACACACACACACACACACACACACACACACACA
>JBBIGC010000033.1:8992735-9005135 GCA_037576955.1 Lepidarchus adonis
TGTGTGTGTGTGTGTGTGTGTGTGTGTGTGTGTGTGTGTGTGTGTGTGTGTGTGTGTGTGTGTGTGTGTGTACATAGTAAATATGTTTCTTTTTTTCATTAGCGACACATCAAGAAACTAAATCAAGTTAAAGAGAAGTTAGATAAACTTCATACAAGCTGATCTTTTTCTGAGGCTTTTATTTGGCCATGAGTATAATCAGGCTGTCTGAGGCCTACAGGTTGTTTTGGAACACGAACACACACACACACACACACACACACACACACACACACACACGCACACATGCAGACATAATACTTTACTTAACACTGTTTCGTTTTCTCGCCTGGTGTAGATCATGAAGAACATATTCCACCAGTCCTTTAATGCGTATAAGTCAGACATTGAGCCCCGGCTGAGTGAGCTGACCCTGCAGCGGATGCAGTGCAGTCGGAAGCTGTTTGAGATCATGCTGTCCCACCGACGGGTCAGTGCCGCTTACATTGAGGAGGATAATGTGGCCGTCACTGTAGAGGGAGAAGCTGCCCGTGTGCTCAACTTCGACACTGGTCAGTATGAGTTCATACCTCATGATTAACATGTACATATCAGTTCATACCTGAGGACAAAGTGTCAAAGTGTCTTCATGCATTTAGATGCAGACAAACTCATTTAAAGTGGTTTTATGTGGAATGTTAGAGAAATGTACAGTCAGAATTGACTGGTGATGATTGGAACCAAACATCTGAGGAGCTGCTGCCTCACAGAAAGGTTTTATGTCCTGTCTGTTTAAATATAGCTTTATAATATGGTTTTGTTTTAAAAATAAAAAAATTATATTTATGTCAAGTCAATGAGTCTTGCATTGTCATTTGAACCATATACAGTTAGCACAGCACAATGTGAAACAACGTTCCTCCAAGACCAGAGTGCTGCATAAAAACATGAGACAAAGGACATTTCAAACACTAGTACTGACCAGCGCACAGTTGTGGTAGTATCTACCAGGTGCCACGTTGCAGGTTGTGCAAATACGCAACAATATTACATAAAAACAGCCAATGGTAAACACTAAATGGGGAGTAGGAGAAGATAGCATCTTCTTCTTCTTGTCACAGCAGATCCTCTGTTTCCATTTCTTCCTGTCCTCAGCATCTTCTCTCACCACATTCATAAACCTCTCCTTCTGCCTTCCTCTTCTCCTTGTTCCTGACACCTCCATTCTCAACATCCTATTCCCAGTATACTCACCCTCTCTCCTCTGCACACGTCCAATCTAGGGGTGGGAATCTAGGGGTGGGAATCTAGGGGTGGGAATCGCAGGGTATCTCACGATACGATACGATATGCGATATGTGGTGCACGATAACGATAATATCGCGATACCACAATATCGCAATAATCGATATATCGCACGACAAGTACGTATCGATATAACACAGAAAGACGGGGATGCGTTATTATACTTACATAAGTAACAGCAATGATATTGTTAACTTTCCGATATTTGCTTTGCGACCACGATTAGAAGCTCAGAGAAACCACTACTATAAAGCTTCAGAGCTTTATTTCTGTTCCACTCTGTCACTTGGCGAGTAGCATTAGCATCGTGCTAACAACACTGCTCCCCATGCCTCCTGCTCTACAGCTCTGGTTTTAACTGTGTTTACGCCCTGCTACATACAACATAATACATTCTCTCAGCATGTGCACATTTCCTCTATATTGCATAAACGTATCTACATGTCGATCTTACACATTATACTCCACATATAAGAGCTGCTCAATATCTTTAATATCCCCCAATAGCCCTCAGATATCGCCACAGAAATGAGTAATTACGTGCGTTACAGTCCTAGAACTATCGTCAGAAATCAGAAGTTTGTTTTATGCCGTTTCATACCTTTTATTGAATAAACTCTTTTGAAACATAAACATAAATAATAAGGTGAAAACGCGTTGACGCGCGTGCCCAGGTGGAAGGGGGTGTGTACTCACGTTCAGCGGTCACTGTAAATTCATCCCATCGCTACGAAATAAGTTCAGGAGAAAGAGAAACACAAAGACACGGCGTCACAGAATAATCCACACTCTGTTCCAATGTTCTCAAAGCCAAACTCCCACTTTAAATATAGCTGAGGCGTCTCAGCCGAGCTTTTAGAGTCACAACACAACACAAACATGTTTAGAGCACAAACTTCTTCTTCTCTGCTCACTCTCCTGCGCTCAGCGGGAGCAGTGCCACCCAGTGGAGAGAAGAGGTAGTGACGTCGGTGAGTCAAATTGGCGGCAAATGTGTACTCATTTAAATATCGATATTGCCGCCGACGTATCGATTATCGTATTGCGTGAGCAAGGACGACGATATATCGCAATATCGATATTGTGGCCCACCCCTAGTCCAAACCAACGCAATATTTCTTCTCTGACTTTGTCTCCACGCTGTCCAGTCTGTGCTGTTCCTCTAATATACACCACTCTAATTCTGTCCATCCTCCTCACCCCCAACACAAACCTCAGCATCTTTAATTCTCCAGCTCTGCTCTCTGCCTTTCTGTCAGAGCCGCTGTCTCCAACCCGTATAACATATGTGGTCTCACTACTGTCCTGTAAACCTTCCCCTTCACTCATGCTGATACCGGTCTGTCTCAGATCACTGTTGCTACTCTTCTCCACCCACTCCACCCTGCCTGCACCTCTCCCCCACAGTCCCTGTTACTATGGACTGTTAAACCCAAGTACCGGTATTTAAACTTCTCCATCTTTGGCACTTCTACTCCCAGCCACTGGGGAAACACAACCCAGTGTAAATGGGGAGCCTGGGTAAATGGGGAGGGTTATTCAGTGTAAAATTTGTGCCAAATCATGATGTAGACAATGGCACAGAAGTGAGCAGCATATATAAGATAAATATAAGCTAGAGACTAGTTAAGCTAAATGTGTAATGTAGAGAGAAACATGCAAAGTGACATAACAGACAAATCCCAATGGAAAAAACACAAAATGTCATTTAGCACTGTTCTACCATTATCAGCATTACATATCACAAGACGTGTAGTTCATGAAAAGCTTTAAATGGTGAAGAAAGTTGGATTTGCTCAGTAAACCTTTCAATCTCGGGTTCCTGTCATCATCAGTAAAAGAATATAAGTCACCCATTGAATAATGCAGAATGTTTTGAAAAAAATCCAAGAAATTACCCATTATATATATAAAGTTATTTCAAGAAAACACACCTGTTTATTGAAAACATTCTAAAAAGCCATGTTTCAAACTTTGTTTAATGTCATTTTTCTCTCAACTGGCAACGAATGCCATGGCCATAACCTTTCCTTGGCTATTACTGAAAAAGGTTCAACTTTCACTTGACATTTTGAGGTCTGGAGCTATGTCCAGGCCTTTTCTGGCCACTGCTGAGTTAAACATGCGTAGTCTTAGTAATAGACTGATTAGCAGCATGTTTAATATTTTACAGTGTATTTTATGCTATGAATGTTCTGTTTGTGAGGAACATGATGTTGATCTTTGTGTGAAAGGTTGTGGTGTGAACCTGGGCATGATGGGCTTGGAGTCATTGGGCAAGTTCATCTACAAGACTGCAACTGCTCAAGACCAGAAGGATGTGTTTGAGGCCCTTTCAGCCAAAATCCAGCATTCCAAACAGGTGGCGGAAACCTTCAGACAAACCGGACTGGCCACCACCATGTTTGAATGAATGTGTGAGCCAATGGGGCGTCGTCATGGTTCCAGTGAACTGTATTATTATTAATTTCTTGTGGTTGGAGTGTAGTCAAATAATGTCAGTGCCAAAAGAGACCAGTGTGTATAAGCCTCTGATCTGTGATGAACTCGTCAAAGATAACTGTGTGGTTATGAACAGAGACCCCCACGCTGAGGTAAAACTTTTTACACACACAGTATGTGCCAGTGTCACAATAATGACTGAATTCTGTGCTTAACACTATTTTTCACCTTTTCAACACAGTCATGTTTAATAAACATGCGCTGGTTTAGCTGCTGCTTGTCATTCGGCTTATTTCTCATGTATGTTTTGTTATCAGCCTATACTGGCTTGCAAGACATCTCATTCAGCGAAGTCAATTTTTCTTTTCTTCTACAAAAGTGCCTGGTGGACACCCAAAACAAACCACACCATCTGCTCTTTATCACATGAATGACTGGGGATCTGTAGATGGTTCTGATGTTTGTTAATAAAATCAAATGTGAATAACTTACACTGTGTAACTTTTTATGCCTCTGAGGTTGACACTATAATCGTTTTTTATCTTCAGGGAAGTTTGTGGACATTTAAATGTTCCATATGAGGTCCTGCATTACCTTTTATTTGGTTATACTGCCACCTAATGTTCAGCTCTTTAGGGTGATGTGGCAGGAGGTTGTTGACCAGATTTCTGCTTCAGAAAGTCCAAGATATGAGTACTGTGTGATATTGGTTTGAATTTGTTTCTGTTTTAAAACACATCTTCCCGGGTATAAAAGCTGCCATTAATGTGGTAACCTCAAGGGTACATCTTCAGTTCCATTCATTCTCCACACCTCTTATCCATTTCAGGCCAAGGGGAAGCTGGAGCCAGTTACAGCCAACTATAGGCCAAGGCAGGAGAACAACCAATTAGAGTTCAATTAATCAGGGACCATAATTGTCCCACATTCTAACACCTACATTTTTGTCACCAAATATGCAGCATCTTTCAGAAGACATTTATAGTTTTGGGTTTTTTTTAGGCAGGGGTGCTGCTACATTTAACCAGGATAGCACCTATTTCTTAGTAGTGCAGCTTTCTTCTGTCGATACATAGCAGAGCTTTCATATTTATAGTGATGGCAATTTTTTTTTATACTTTTAATCACTAGGAAAACACATTTTTTAACTGCAGTTCTCCTTTTGTGAAACATTGAGCACTCATATAACCATGTAATTTTGAGCCCCAAGACTAAGCCACCACAACTTAAGCTATGTGAGGTTACCTAGGTTGCAAGAGGTTTAATAAAGCAGCATGCAACAGTTGTTAGTTTAGTGGGCCTTTATTTCACAAGCTTTCCAAATGTACAAAAACGAGATATGGTACAAAAAAAGCAAAGGGAAAAAGCCTAAATTCACCAAACCCCTCCCCTTTTTCCATGAGAAAGAAAACGTGACTGGAATTGGTCGCAGAACCAAAGTGCATCTGTTTATGGTACAGTGGGGGGGAAACAGTAATCTCATTTAAACCACACTGTACCTCTTCCACATATCCAAAAATCACACAAAGTCTGGCCACCACAACCTCCACAGTGTCCCCAGAGCAGCTGGCCCAAGAGAGAGCCGACATTGTGTCAGAGCGTCGTTCACTAAAGTCGGAATATAATTTAGCTCCCCTACATGATTCCCTCCTTTGAATTCTTGGTGTTTAACTTATAACTCTGACTTCTTCTTCTTTGTCTTCTTCTTCTCCTCTTCTTCCTTTACCACCACGGGGTTACTTGCTTCCTTCTTTAGATAAGAAATAAAGTCGCTGATTTCACGGCTTCCCTGCAAGTAAAAAACAAGCCGTGTTAGCATAGAAATGTGTTACTTTATCTATACATGTAGGTTAATGGTACAATGATGCATGATTTAAATCATTACAAAAAGGTTTTCTTCAAATCAAGCATGGGAAATGCCAGTAAGACAGACCTCATATCGCTTTGGACTCTGCTTCTGCCCAGCTGGAGAGAAATAGATGGTGGGGAACCTGAACAAAGAGTAAATCGGGTCAAAAACATATTCAAATCAAGAAATAGCCAATGAAATATTGTGAAAGCTGGTTATTTTGCTGCTACACACCCTTTAACATCATATGGGGAAGGTACATCATTAGCTGTGGCGTCCATCTTGGCAATGACAACATTTGGATCGTTGGTGAGCTGTTGGGGGAGGAAACAAAGTGATGTCTCATCATTTTTGAAAGTCTCAAACTAAAATGTTGCAAATAAGAATGGAATGGTTACTCAAAATTACATAAGCAATAGCTGATTTTGGAAAAAATATTACCTTCTCCCCAAGTTCTTTGTATTTAGGCTCCAGGCTCTTACAGTGTCCACACCAGGGGGCATAAAATTCAATGAGCACATCCTTGCTGTCATCATTCACAATGGAGTCGAAGTTTTCAGCTACAACAACCTAAGCAATGAGCAAAATCAAAGTCAGTGGCAAAGTGAACAAAAGCAGAGCACCAAGCACCACGTTTCACTTCTTAGCTTACTTTTACTGGGCCGTCATTGCTCTCAGGAATGGGCTCGGATTTCAGGTAGCGCTTGAGTTTCCCATCAAAGTAATCCTGCAGGAACCTCTCCAAGGCCTTCCCATCTCGGCTACAAAAAATATTCAAAAGCATTCATAAATATACTGCTTTAGTTTTCAGGGTCATGTTAGCTTTGTAAAACAACTACTATTAATGCAATTATTGAGGTGGAAAAAAAGCAATATCTGAATGATAACATTGGAGTATACAGCAATAACAGAAATCTGTAGCAGAGCAGACTGCCTTGGACTCCAGAACCCAAGTAAATTTTATAGCACTTACGAGAACTCCTCCTGCATAACATATTTGTCTCCCTTGGCAGTTCTGATGCCAACGACAGGCAGCTCTCCACTGCTGGCATCAAGGCCCAGCTCAGACACATCATGGCTGAAAGTGTTCTTATTAGCGACAGCAAAGCTCAGTTTCTTCCCCTGGTCGAGGAAACTCTTGGCCACCTTCATTACCCTACATACAAAGCAAGTGACAGAATTTCAATGGACTGTAAATCAGTTAAATTAATGAAAATAAATTAAGTTTACATAATAAATGCAAAAATAAATAACAAATGTTGAAGTTAGATACCCACAATTCAGCCTAGGAAGTTTACTGCAATAGCGTGTTCCATTATTTAAGCAATAAGCTGATCTAGCCGTGGCAAATACTTACAAATCATGACTGTTTGGTGAGAAAATAAGCAGGACACCCTACCTGTTCCTCCAATAGTTGGAGCCTTTGGGATTTTTGTCATAGTCCACATCATAATAGGCCACCAGCAGATCTTTGCCTTTCAGCTGGTCCTTATTGTCATCAGTCATATGAGGACATATTCCAAAACTGTCACACAAAAGAAGAAACTTGTTTTACACTGAAACTGCAGCTAATACTGGATGTTTAACAAATGTCTCATCAAAAAAACATTTGAGAAAAGTGTCTTACATGTTGTCCTGAATGAACCTCTTGATTTTGGCATTGGTGAATTTGTCTTCACTGAACCGAATACTATTGTCTTCAAATTTGTTATTAAGACGAGGTGGTCGAAACAGTAGGATACCTCTAAAATAACATACAAGTGGGTTTTAGAAATTGCAACAATATTTAATGAAATTTATACACAAAGTCTGTAATTCTCTTACAAAGCAATAGAGCTAGAATTCACATGTATTAATTTAACTGTACATGATCAGAATCTAGCCATTGGAGAAAATGTACAAAAGAAAGAGGCCAGTGGGCAACAACTTACTCTCCTTCAATGCCATGTTTCGTCAGAAGGTCTTCAATGTTAGTGTGAGCAAAGCGGTACGACTCTCTCAGGGCACTAGCTGACTTCAGAAACTCACTTTGGGCAGAGCTTCCACCGTCAGCAAAGAAACCTGAAGAAATGAGTCAATGCAAGAACAAATACATTTTTATAGAACTGCACATTTAGAAAGAATTACACCAAAACTGCAAAAAAGAACAAAAGAATACATTTAACTAAAAACAGCATCTCTGAATGTGCTTACCCACAACACTGGCATCACGGTCTCCAATATATTTCTCAAAATCTTGTGCACTTTTGATCTCCACAGATGCTGGACCTGCCTGTTTTTTGAGGTGGCTGACAATACCATCTACAAAAATAAATAATAATGAAAAATTAATATCCCAACAATTGGAACAAGGCACATAGTTGCAGGTTCTTCTGCCGATTGGTGGAACAACTTAATGGTGCACATCATCTTCTGTTTATTTTGCTAATCAATAAATAAGTGGGAGGACGGGACACTTATGCTGCAAGTTATGATTTATTTAAACACAAGTAGTAAAAGCTGCTGAGGATTGATATACACTCAAACAAAGCAAAAAGTAAAATGGATGTTCAACATACCAGCAGTTCTTGGACCATCATATGGTCCTGACTCTTCTCCATCTCTGAAAACTTTCAGGGTTGGGTAGCCACTTACACCATACTTGCTGCACACATTGGAATTGGCAGTGCAGTCCACCTAAAAATCACACCAGAGACATGATTGCAGCTTTAACTGCATTTTGAACTCAGACCATGGCCAAAAAGAAACTTGAAATAAGCCTGCAAGACTGCAGCCAAAATTAAGCTTAAAAGCTTTACCTTAGCAAGTGCGACTATGCCCTTCAGGCGAGTTGCAGCTGCCTCATACTCCGGAGCAAGCCGTTTACAATGGCCACACCTAAAGGTGAAAATGATTTATGAATTTAGATACATCTGGGATATTCTGTTGTTACACTTTGAGTACAGCTTTGTATAACCAGTATCACAAAAATACGACTAGCTGAATTTACACCACTTATTAATAGTGGTCATAATAGATAAACAATTTAGGGAGGGGGTAGCTGTCTCAAGTTTAACTCCTGTCCTGATCAGGTTGGGCCATCTTACTGCTGTACTACATACTGCAACAACTCGTCCAATCAGAGACGGACAACGAAACTTCACTGACCAATCAGGACATTACAACAGAAGGCGGCCACACCTCCAAACATCATTCAGAAACGTTTCCTCCCTATAACTCATGAGAACGGCGATTTCTGATGTGTAATATTAGTTAGCTTAGCAAATCTTACACAGACTTATCGATGGTATAGGGCTGTGTATTTGTATGTCTCGTAAACCATCTAAATCAAAGTTGTTTATTAGTTTAATTAACTTCAAAGCACTGGACGTGCACAGTGGCTAGCAAAGTTACTAGAGAAAATCCTATAGAGTAGCATGCAGGCCTTAGTAAATACAGTGTACAGGGAAATCAGGACAGATCTAACATGCAGATAAACTTTTATAGGTGTTTGTTGTAGTGTTTAGATTTCTCATGTTAAAAAGGGAAATCAGCTGGATAGATGGAGTCCACAAACGACAAGCAGCTAGTATCTAGCTAGGTTTGCTAACATTGTTTTTCTTCAAGCAGTAAAACTGAGTGCCCAGTTCAATGTCATCATCAGGTTATTGTTCAGTTAATCATGTTTAAGTTGTTTTCTACAATACGCTATCTGCAATTCTGTGCTAGACGTTCAGAAGCGTTAAAAGTGCAAAGGCTAGCTAATGCTAGCTCTGAACAAACGTTATTTACCACAGGATCTGCGCGAGCACGGGCCCATTCTGAGAAAAAGAGACTAAAGCAGCAGTGAGCAACGCAAGAATGAAAGTGAAACCACCGCAAGACTGTAGGCCTAACATTAACTACGACCTAGCATTTAATAGTAATGAAACTTTACAAACGACCCATTTGGTAAGCTGGCATAACTAGCCATCTCTGCTAACGTCAACATTCTCGGTTCTTCATTTTTCGCCGTAGTGTAGCTGCCCGACCGCTATCAGTACAAGCAGCACAAACTTACCAGGGTGCAAAAAATTCCACGAGGATTAAATCGTGGTCTCCAATCTTGTTCTCAAAGTCGTCATCCGTAAACTCGATCACATCACTAGCTCGCGCAACTCCGGCAAGAAACGCGAAAAATAACAAGTACACCATAGTGGAGCGCGTGAGTTCGCTTGCAACTGAAGAGGGTTCTTATTGCAATAAAAGTGAAATCCTTATTGCTTGCTCCTTAACCAGATTGTGAATGTTGAAGGCCCGGTGAAGCTGGCACCGCGCACACAAGAGAAAGAAAGCGCAAGCGGCGCTGATGTACGAACCCGGAGCTCTTCAAGGAAACCAAAGTGTGGCAGCAAACCATTGGGCTTCCAGCGGCGTCATACCCTCCACATCAGCCAATCAGATCTCTGCACCAACCCATTTCGCCCAAGTGCTTTCCTCTGTCAATTAAAAAGTAAAAATGGATTGATTAAAAAATATATTATCTGAAAGCCATGGTCATTGAAATTCCAAGAAATGAAGGCTTGACATATTTCACTCTATGTGTAATGAATCTATATAATATATGGATTTCACTTTGTTTTTTGAGAGGAATGTCAAGTAATATTTAACTTTTTATTCGTTTTTTATTTTTGAGATGTACCTGTTTGCCTGTTTGTATATATATATATATATGTTTTAAATATCATTTTAAATTGATCTTATGTGATATATAATCACTGAACGTATTCCAATATCTTTTTGTTCTTTAATACTGTTGAATAAACTAATCAACAAGCCAATATCAGGTGTGGTATACATTGTGTGGAATCCTCAGAAATGACATCATATTCTATTTTCGTTTTTACTGTCAGCTCTATGGCCTGCAAAATGGAACATGTTCCAGACAAGGAAACATACACCAAGAAGGAAGACCTTCTCACAAGCTGGTGGTGTTTGAGATCTCACCTCAGAAAAGACAGGGATATCAGAAGAACTTCCTTTTTCAAATACCCGATCTTCAGCATGTTTGCACATCGTATCCTAGAGCGTATCTTACATCTGCTTCTGGTTAAAGTCTGAGCAGCTGCAGTGTAAATACCTCCATTATCTGATCTCCATTATAAGTTGCTGAGCTTAAATACTGAAGTAGTACTTCATTTTTTATTTTATATTAAAGTGAAGAATTTTTCTTCTATTCATTTACATTCTTTAAACACCATACATTTTCATTTAGTTATTCAAAGTACTTCTTACAAATCTGCAATGCCATAAACTCTTTCTCTCTTTCTAAAAGACTTTTTATTTCAACATATTTTATTAATGTTTTTTTTTATTTATACCACTGGCACTGCATCATATACTGAATTTGTCTGGATACATCGATAAATGAAAACAGGTTATTTGTATTTAAAAAATTCCAAACTTCCTCTTTTAATCAAAGAAGGAAAAAGTACAGATTCATTCATTATTAGCCATCAGTCTCTCTGGATTTGATTCACCCCTGTTATCAGGTAATAACTGGTCAGTTTTTTGTTCTTACATCTATTGCATTGTCTTAGCAACGACGGCCATTTCCAGAATATAGAGGTTATAGTCTTTAATGAATCTGCACAATAGTGTGTTCTGCACATTTAACACTTAAGTTCTAACTTGCACTTCCACAGCTGTTGTACACCTCGCTCCATTTGCAGCAGCTTATCTTACACGTGTCCGTCTTGTCTTTGTCTTGTTGCAATAACCCAAAGAATTTAAACTTGGAACAATCTTTTTCACACACCATTTGCACAATGCACTCAGCACTTTAAAATGCCTTATGTAATAAAAAGTTTTTATTTGAGTCTATTTACTATTTACTATTTATGTTTTTACATTTTACATTTACATTTACATTTATTTATTTGGCTTCACTTGTCCAAAGCAACTTCCAGGTACAGGAAAAATCAAACATAAATTCAGACATGACAATACTGATGTATGAGTTACAGGAAGTTCAACACACTCCTCTTAGGTTCTACAACAGTGCAGATGATAAGTGCTACAATATTACTATCAGAAAATAAAAAAAAACACATTCCACATGTTCTATCTCTAAGTGTTTATGAGTAAGTAATCAGACAGTAGGTGCTACAGCATAATTAACATGATCTATTCATATATACAGTACGAGTGCTATACGAGTCCAGGACATTCTTCATTGTCATTAAATGCTTCAGCATCAGCTGATGTTAAGTTCCTTTACTGATTCTTCACCTATGATACGGCACCTATGTTGTTGCATGTACATGTTATAGCAAGTAGTATAAACACAAGTAAGTATAAGTAATTATTGTTATTATTTAAGTGTATTTCTTGTATATTTGTGCATTTTTAAATGCCCCAGGGTGGAGGGCTGTGTGAAACGGCATTTCAATACACTGTGTACTGTGTGTACTGCTGTATTGACAATAAACCTCTCTTGAATCTTGAATCTTGAATCTTGAATCTTCTGGGGTACAGGCAGGTGAGGTTTAGATTAATTTTTTCAGTTTAACCAAAATGTGTACAAATGATGTGAGTAAGAAATGGGACCTTGTACAGTTAAGCACAATATATCCTTTCTTTTAATAACGAAATGATCAATTTACATAAATAACTGCATTATTTATTATTATTGAGGGGCCGTCGTGGCCCAGTGGTTAGGACTTTGCCACTGTCCCCAACCCGGGCACCACTGAGGTCCCCTTGAGAAAGGTACCCTCCCACCTCACTGCAACCCGGGCACCACTGAGGTCCCCTTGAGAAAGGTACCCTCCCACCTCACTGCAACCCGGGCACCACTGAGGTCCC